>CM034152.1:682389834-682666678 GCA_019776745.2 Taxus chinensis
GCTCAGTATTGGTAAAATTTCTAATGATATTAAAGAAAATATTGCTTAGATTTAAACCCCCCAGGAACAAGAGTTATCCAGAAAATTAAGAACATATCTTGTCCCAATGGAAGATTGGAGCTAACAATATCCGAAATAATTCCCTTAATAGTATTGATAGATCTTTGATTCATTGGCATCCTCCTGATCTTAACTGGTATAAGTTGAATTTTAATGGGGCCTCTAAGGGTAACCCTAGAATTGTAGCTGGGGGCGGAGTGATTTGGGATCATAAAGGTAGTTTGATTGTTGCTTATGCTGGTAAAATGGGAATTCAAACTAATCATTTTGCTGAAGAATTATCTACTCTTATGAGGTCTTAGAATTTCTCAGACTCATAATATCCAAAACCTTATTCTTGAAGGGGACTCACTTAATATTATTAATCATCTAAATTAGTGTTCTCCTCCAAGTTGGAACCTCAAGGATTTCATCTTGGAATCCATAATTATTTTCCAAACCTTCAATAACATTCAGAATCAAGCATACTTACCGGGAGGGTAATAAGGTGGCAGATGCATTGGCTAATTATGGCATAAATGTTAATCACATTATTTGGGATAATAGAGATCACATTCCTGAACAGATTCAAAACAACATACAAGCGGATATTTATCAGCATGAAAATTCAGGGATAAGATTAATGAATATTTGGAGTGGGTATTTAAGACTAAGACTCTCACACGTGTTGATTTTAAAGCAGCACTCAAACAGATCCTGATAGGTAATCAAGATTATAGTCAGTATGATGATGACTTAAAGTGGAGCTATATGAAGATTAAAGCCACACATGCAGGAAATATTGTGACTAGAACAGATTTTAAACAGGGTCTTATGGATTCTCAAGTCTGTAATAAGGATGATGATGAGCTGGAGTGGGTTTCTAAGGGGACTAAAATTCACACATACAGGTTTTCCTAGGTACATTGAGGAAAACACTCAGGTATTCATGGGAACAACAATGGCTACACTTTCCATCATTCGCATCGCATGTAAAAAAATACAGAGAAAGGTGGACTAGTAACTGCATCTACTATAGGATTTTTCAGAGGGATTTTGAAAATTATATTTACAAACACTTAAGCATGGTGAAAATGGGAGGAGCCCCTTGCCAGATCGAAGCCAGTGTGGCCCCGGAGTGGAAAAATAATGAAGAGCTTTGGAATCTTCTCAACTAGGGAGGCATCACAAATTTTATTGAGAAGATTCAGGGTCACGACCAAAGCATATCCATGTTCATTTTGTGAAAGATTGAAAGGATCGTACATTGTGGAGTATGGAGGGATAGAAAATTTTGATCAATGAAGAGTTAATAGATGAAGCAACATGCCTTGGCATGGATGGGTACCATTTTTTTAATAAAAGAATTGACAGGGCTACTGAGGAGAGGAAATTTGTTGAAGCCAATGCAAAATGATCTTCATCATGGTGGGTCTGCAGGTCAGCTTCTATCCCTCTTCCTTTTGACAATGTCACCTGTATGATGGTGCGATACATCTCTCTAGAGGGGAGATTCATCATTGTGCCCTCAAAGCATCTTGTATTCCTCAATCACTTCCACAGGATTTTCATGGTTTTTTTCCCTCATTATCTACTTAATTCTCTTGAGAGCTCCATTTTGGAGTTCCAAAAGCATGCACGTGGGGTCCCTTCACTGCACCAGGGACTCATCTTCTTGTTACACAAGATATGTCTTCTTAGGTCTCCCGGCATCCCAACCTCCCCCATCTCTGTTCCTTCTCTTACCCGCACCACTGCTGCTACCCCCATCTCTTCTCCTTCTGTCCCCATCACCACTACTGATACCACTTTCCCCTCTTTCTCGGCTCCCTCTGCTATCCCCACCACCTCTACTCCCACCCCCTTCACCTCCACTTTGACCAGACCTATTACTAGGTCTTCTAAGAGGTTGAACCTTGGTACCCCTGCTTCAGGGAATGTTCCTTAGGAGTTGGAAATTTCCCATAACCTCTTGCATATTAACAGTACTAGTTCATAGGAGGCACACATTGAGAGCTCCCACAAATAAGGATGGAAGCCTTAGAAGCCGATATGATGCTGTTGAAAGAAGAGGTTAAAAACTTGGACAAAGCAAAAAGGTAAGAGGAAGAAGGAGGAGGAGGCTGATCATTGATAATAAACAGGTTGAAGACATATACAAAAAGTTGAACTCCTTAGATAATCATTTAGGGAAGATCCAAGACTCGCCAGGATCATAATATGGCTATTTTTAATGCAATTGAAGAGTTTATTGAGCAGCATGTCCGCAGTGTCTCTAATCTCAGTGGAATTCTAGAAACTCTTTGGGGTACGAAAGAGGAAAGAAAAAGGACAATTGAATAGCTGGATGTTACTGACTCTACCCACATGATGAATTTGGCTATGTTCACCTCTTGGTAGAATATCAAAACTAGAATTGAAAATGCCGCCACGAAGTAATTGTGGATACTCTTACTGCGCTTCTCTAAATTTTTTGTTGTTTTTTTGTTATTTTTTGGTTGCTCTTCAGCAATGCTTGTTCTGGTTTGTTTCATTAGGGTAATTGCTCTTGGACTGCTTGGGGTTTCTATGTCTCAAATGGATCTTGATTCTTTTTTTTTTATTCCTCATTCCTATTCTAGCTTCTAGGCCCTCTTTTGTACACAAGCGTATAGTCCCTTTCAAGAAACTATTTACCAATAATAAAAAAATACTTACTAGCATGCCTTTGAAATTTTCATGAGCATCAAACCATGACTATTAGTAAACTTCATGTAGAATTGAGATATGAATGACCTTATACTGATTTGTAAACCTTTAAAAAAATGTATCAACTTCTAACTTCAAAGTCAATATCTAAACATGATTCAAGTCAACTTAAAGTAGACCATACTTGTCCATGGAATCATTTTTAGCACTTCTTAGAGCCAACTCAGAAAATCCAAATTCATTCAAGCTTCTTGCTAAAATAGAGTAAATGCTCTTTTTAACCACCACATAATTTGATCCCGAACCTTTCTCATGTCTAAGTACTTACATTTGACACAACCAATATTTCATCCAAAGAGTCTTTAAAATTGAAAAAATCTATTTAAACATCTCTCCATATATGTAGCCTCTAGTCTTCATAATCCCTCTTGACATACTGTAATCATGCATGAAATATCATTACAGGATTTGAGACATTCAATGTAGACTTAGAAATTGTCTTACAGTACACAGATATGATGATATTCTAATTATGATGTAAAAATCATTACTTACACATATCATGCTTCATATAATGAGAATCAACCTCTCTTGACCTTTATGCCACATATCTCAACATCATACTTTAGGATCTTATATCAACTAAGAATAACTCACACAATATCATTACATATCCTTTTTCCTTAGACACTTTGAGCAAGGAATGAAGGCCTTGAAAAAAAGTACTAACATAGATCATGTTGAGCCTTAACACAAAGAATATACTCTCTTTGGACCTAACTCCATCATACATATTATATACAACTAACAGCTGTTAAATATTCACTCAAAAACCTTACCAAAACCTTGACACTTGACAACATTAAAAACTTTTAAGCATCATTATAAAATGACCTTGAGTGACATCATCAGTCCTTCAAGCATGGAAACACTTGTACTAGTACTTAAAAAAATAGGGGAATGTTAACTCTTAATGGTGTCATAGACATAAAATATCTATATATAGATAATGAATTTGTAGACCTTTTTAACATATACATCTCAAAACAATAAAATGACCATTTATACTGAAACCAAAAATTTTCTAAACTTTAATGAGATTGAGAATTAGACCAAGAATTTCATGCTTTATAGGAACATCTAGAGATGCCCCCCCTAGACTAATTTGACAAAAAACCTTCATACTTGATATAATTTTAGTATCAAGACTTAACTATCGCCATATATAGACCTATTTACAATATTTAGACTCATAAACACAACTCAAAGAAGGTACACCTTGACCACAACTTTGATATATTTACACTTAGATAGAAATTAGATAAACAATAAGAACACACCCTAATAAACCAAACCTCACATAATCTTTGACACCTACCAACAATACGGAATCAAATTTATGGATGGATCAAATCACATACCTTACAACTATTGAATTATCCCACACTCCTAGCCTTCTCAACTTCTCAAGCATAGGAAAATTATTTACTTTAACCCTTGACACAGAGATTATTGACCTCATTTACATGATAAGGCCTCTTTTCATATTGTTTTGGGCTTGATTTTTCCTTAGCTTCCTTTTGAGCATTCACCTTGACTAAAACCGATTCTCATTTGAAAATTTTTGGCAAATAAACTTTCTTTATTTTGAGATTTTCAATCTTCTTCAATTTCTACATGATTCATGAGAGTAGAACCTTACAATATGACCCTTGAGATGACACTTACGAAAAATAACCTCTTTCATATCTCTTGAATGATCATTCTTATGGTCTTTTCCATTTATCCAAGGGTACACAAAGATAGAAAAAATGTCCCCTAAAATCCACTAGTTGATTTTTTTCTAAACATGGGTGATAAAATTCTGACTAAAACCATTATAAGCATAACAGTAACCATAGAAATTTTCACACCTCATTACATTTGGCTATCTAATGATATTATGCCTTCAATAGACCTTCTTTCCATGAACACATTCATCTTATCTTCCTTTGGAACTGGGGACCAACTTCTTGATTTGTTGATTAGGTTTTTCATCTCCTTTGACCTTTCAGGTTTGAATATCTTCCTTTCTTTTGAGATACTCTTCTTCTTTGGTCATAACAGATCCTGAGATACCATTGATTTCATACTTCAAACTGATGTTCTCCTTCCTATGGAAATCCAAATTTTTTTGTAGATCCATTACAAACTCATTAAGATCATCTTGGCTATGCATATAAACATCACAGGGCCTTGTTTTTCAATCCTTCACATTCCTCTTCCTTTGAACTCAAATATAAAATAGCATTCTCCATTACCTATCAAGATATTTTATGGTTTCTTCATCCTTACTGGTCATATCTGTCAATTCTTGATTCTATTTCTTTGTTTTCTTAGCCATGTTGTATTTCTAGGATCTCCTCTAAGTTGTTAGGATTGATTCTCAAAGAAATTATCTAATACCAATTGATGGAATCATAATGGACTGAGAGGGGAGTGAATTAGTCATATTTATTTACCATCACATACATTCATCCATTTAACATTCATAATCATATGAGCACATTAGTTTTGTATTAAGAATTCACAAGAGCATGAAACAAAGAAGAAGAAACAAGAACACCATATATAAGCGGGAAACCCTAAAGGGGAAGAAAACCCACAAAAACTTTACTTATATTACATAAAGAGAAATATATTTAGTGAAACATCAACTTCACCAAGAGAACCAACCCTACAAGGAGCACAAACTATTTTAGTGAACCAATTCACTCTACAAGTGACGCTACACACACCCTAAGATGATCATGCACCAACTCAACCATATGAAGATGCCATCACCATATGATTTTTGTTTCTTCTGATCAACTGCCATGGGGATCACTAATTCTAGCTCATCAAGCTTTCTTCATAACTCTCAGTTTCTTCAACTCGCTCAAACATGGGTGTTCATGCCTTGATTTGGATTCTAGTAGGCTCTGTATACAAATGATCTACTTGAGTTAGTTCAGACCTTTTCTCACTTCATATTTTATGATAATATACCTTCATACATACTTTATGATCATCTCTCTTGTGTCAGACCACTTTACCTCCATACCCGACTATTACTCACCTCTAAGTATACTTGAGATCTCCAAAATTTACTTGTTATTACGCTCTATCATATCCATTTAAACACAAAGAATGCCACTAATAAACCTTTAGATTTGATGAATTAAGTCTTATAAAATCCGACCATAACGAGTTCATAAAAACATTCATATGTTTTAACCATTTAGACCAAGAACCATGCCTAACTTCCCACCAAACTAGCACAAAACAAGCTCAAAACCCCATAACCTGGATGGCTAAAAACCAGTACACACCATAACCATTATTTTTCAAGCTTTAAATTCAATCATAAAAGTGAAATATATCATATTGAGAAGGAATTTGCTTATTGTACTTGACATGAGATACCTAAATCACATGAACTCTATCAAGAAGGCTCATATCCTTCTCAAAATAGTTGAATCAAGGACCATTGTCTTCACCTAGTGGGCATAACATACCACACAGGGAGCATCATAACTTCCTGGCATGTAGCCATATCATTGGAATCCACTGTCATACCTATTATAATCTCTTTTGGTGGTATTATCAAACATTCCATATGTGAAAACCACACCAAAAAAAGGAATCTTTTCCACGATCAGAACTACCCAGATCAAGAAGTTTTACGAAATTCAACTAGTTTGAACCCTTTTTAATAGGCACTTTCCTAGACCTCAAAGTTACCCTTCATCTGTATGAACAAAATTCATCCCTATCCACTCTAAAAATAATATCAATACATTAAATGGCATGCCCAATGGGACTTGCATCATCGGGGTACCTTCCATTTCCTCAGTTCCAGGAGAAATTCTATCCTAATAAACAAACATCATTCCTCTCTAAAAATTGAGTTGGGTGACATATCAAATTTCAAATCATCATGAAAGAAACTCATCTTTCTATTGGGAATCAAAGCATATCATGTATATTGGTGCTATAACAAAGAACTTTTCCTTCTCAAATCCATTTGGACTGGCCTCCAGTGAAAGATCATACTCTCTGAAACTACTGATCTTAGTCTTCTAGGAATCAATAACTCAAGCCTCATCTCAACTTGCTCCATCACCACAATCAATCTACATTTCATGCTTAACCAAAACATGTAACACCCTTATATCACATTAAATGAGGGCAACCTTTCATCAATCTTAGAAGTCAAGCCCAATGAACAACTAAGAACTGAATCACTTTACCACATGAAGCTACTTCAGACCCTGCTAGACCAAGCATCTCTCCCTGAGTTTTACCCAAACATCACAATAATATGTCATAACTTATTCATATCATATCAGAAACACAATTTTTATATAATACCATAGAAGAAGTAGTAGGTGAGCCATGATCACAACACAGTGGGCATTACTTCTGTCGAGTCATTATCTTAGAGGATGGCCTGCCCCCACCATAACATAACCTAAAACCTCTCCTTGTAGATCTCCTTCTTTGTAGGAAGGCTTCCTCACCAAAAACTCTATTCTAAAATTCATGAGTTAGTCCTTAATAGCATAAGTTGAACAAACATAATAGAAAAAGCACTCTTAGGGTCATATTTTTCTTAGTGTTTCTATTTGGCTTGCGTTTTTGAGGTGAGAGGACACGTTCTTCATCTTTTTATTTCTCCTTGCACACTCCTTATCATAGTTGGCGTATTCCAACTTCATTCAAGATTGTTCTTGGATCCCATTTTCATCATTCTTAGAATTGTGGGTTTGATTCCACACTTGCTTTTAAATCACAACCACCTTTTCTTCATCTTTGTTTCAATTTCATAGTAACCAGTGTCGGTCCAATGACCGTCGTCAGTTACCCTCTGACTGTCACCAGTTTTACCCAACCGGCGTCAGTTTACTATTCTTTTGGTTAACCTACCCAAAAAGACACCTATTTCATATTCTTTATTATTCAGAGTCTCTGTAACTCTCATCATCTTCTTTTTCCTGATAAAATTCATCTACATCTTATCTACATGGAAAATTATTAGCCTTTTGCCTTGTTTTGGAAAACTATCCATTTTCCACAGTGACCAACTACGATTACCCGTGACTGACATCGGTTTACTCGAACCAACATCGGTTAGCCTGTCTAAATTTCTAGCTGAAATTTTGTACCTAATCCACCTACCACCACCTGTTTTTCCTATTTCTATTGTATTTCTGTGTCATTTACAGAAAGCAGTCCTACCACATCAGTACTTGTTCACATGGTTTTGACTCATAGCCAAGAAAACACCCTCATATTCCACATTAGTTTTCAACCACTCCCACATAGTCTTTCACCATCTTGTATTCTATCACCCATGGATCCTATCTAACCTATCACGATCACCATAGGTGACGAGAAGTTCACATGACTCCTTGACCAGAACCCTGCCGCCTTAAAGTTCTATCTTTCCCACTTGTCCACTCGAGATGCCTCGGGTCAGTTGATATACAACATGCCCGTATCTATCCCCCTGACTCTCATTCCCACTTCTACATCAGCCCTTTCAAGCTCTATGATACCTGTACCGTCCTTTCCCCCATTCGTTTCATAGATAGGCCCTGCAGCTGTTATGATCACCGTATTTGCCACATCTATTGCACCTGTAACATCCACTATACCTTCATCCATCACCTAGAACATAACCTCATCTATGCCTATTGTCTCACATATACCCATAACAACACAACCACCCCCGATGTCAACGACCCCTACCTCATTTCAAAACATTATCCTTTTGATTCCACAGTCCTTAGCCCCCATCACTACTAGGTTTACCTCGACCCTTCCACCTCCGTACTATCGGCAGCCTCCCATTTCATCTATCATTCATTCTGGGTATGTACCCTCTATCTCACTCCCTCATTCTCAACCTACCTATGTGACATCGCCATATACTGGAATTCCTCCATCATATGCCCAACACCAACCCTCTTATGCTACAGGAGGTACCTATCTGTCACCACCTACCAATGACCACATCAATTTAATGATGGAAAATATGCAGACACTGGAGGCATCGGTTTACATCTAACGTAACCTCTCACCTACGATGATATTTACAATGAGCCCATACACCCATCCATTCCTATTTGTCCATATTCCGTACATTGGGAAATTCCTAAATTTAACTGTTTCAATAGCAAGGAGGACCCGCAACAGCATTTTTAGTCTTTCAAACATGGGTGTTATCTGATTGCCCATGATGACACTTTTCTTCTGAGGACCTTTCCCATGTCTCTGACCGGGCCCACATTAGACTGGTATAGTGGATTACCTAGACATTCTATCTTCTCATTTAATCAATTATCCCAAGCCTTCTTGGATCACTTCTCCATCAAGGTTGTTAAGAAGGTTACCATGATTGACCTCTACTCTATGCATCAATATGATGACGAGTCTATCACTGTTTTTGTCACTTGTTAGCGTAGCCTGATCAATCAACTCACATTCCAATTACCACAAACTAAAATCATAGAGCTCTTCACTCGGGCTTATGCTAGACATATCTCACCAACCCTGTAGGTGCATGATTTCCAAACCTTCGATGAGGCATTCACCTGCCATAAAAAGCTAGAGTTTCAGGCCATCGAAGAAAAGAAAATCCAACTACACAATAAGAACACGACATTTAAGTCAAACGATACTTCTTCTTCTTTGAAACCACAAAATAATTACTCAAAAGCCAAGGGAACCGCTAACGCAGTGGTACTCAAGTCCATCCCTGCTCATCCATCAAATTGGGCTAAGTCCTCATCTAATCTTTCCCCTATCTATACTTTCCAATTCAGATGAGAACAACATAAATACACCCCAATTGGGGAGCCTTATTCTTCTATTTTAGAAAATCTCATTAAATCTGGGGCCATCACCCTTCCTCCTATAAAACAACACATTGGTTTTGATCATGCTCGCCCCACATCTACGTGGTATAAAGAGAACAAATTCTACAACTATCATCAGGTAAAAGGTCATAGTGATGGCAATTGCATCACTTTCAAGAAAATTTTCCACGAAATGCTCGAGAGTGGTGAGTTAACCTCTGATAATCTGAACACACCTTCCAAGAAAAACCTACACATTTTCAAGAAACCATTTCCTAACCATACCCCTTCTTCTGACCAAACTGGGGAGAACTCAACTAATGATAGCAATACCCGTGAGGTCCATGTTATTTTTAGTAATGCACCAGTTACTTCCCAATTACCTCATATTCCTTCCATAGAGGAAATCCTAGCCCGAAGTTCTCCACCTACACATGAACCCACTTCACCTATTCCTCCACCCACAGAGGAACACCCTTCGCCTCCCCCCTCACCTATGGAGGAACCTTCTGCTAACATCGAGACCACTTAACCTTTGGTTTCTCCACCTAAAGAAACGTCACAAGCAGTACCTCTCCAACCCATGAGAGACACTTGTTCATCTCCTCCACCCATAATCTCCTCCACCTATCAAAGATCTAGTAGAAATTTTGTTGCCTCTCGGTGACCATTCTCCGTCAGCTACCCAAGATCCTGTTGACTTAGTCTTGGATCTCTTACCCACAAATGCTGAAGCTAGTGAATTCCCCATTTCTAAAACACATTTTACAGTAATTTCCATTGGATCCACATCGACCTCACCCATAGTAGTACCATTCTCACACTTATCTGACCTCCTAGATTATGTTGATAGAGCCTTACTTTGGGGGCATCTTCTACTTCCTGTCTCAACACAAATATAGATGTCACTCATAGACACCTCCACTATCTATTTAAAAGTGTTTCAGCCAACTAAATCAAATACAACCACAACTATCACAAATTCTCCCACGATACCATTCATGGCTCAACTCACACCTCTATTCATAACCCAACATGCATCTTCCTTGCCTAAACCTATCACTACTTTAGGTGTCATACCAACGGCTAGCATTACTCATCCACCCATCAAATTAGATTTAGCCACATCCTCTAAAACTAACACCAAACTTAAGTCAGCCCCTAAATAGAAGAACCAATCCTCTAGATCTCATACCCTAACCTCACCAATCACACCCTCATCACCTTCACCCCTTATATCCATCCTAGGACCTTACCCCTTGACCTTGGATAAGAAACCTCATCCACTGGTAAACCAAGAATGCAACAACCCATTTCCCCCTCGCAGACCTCTAATATACCCAAGTGCCCCATGTAACCTCCACTTGCACCCATATCCTTGTTACCACCCATACCTCTGATACCATCAATAACTTCTTCACTACCCATGGCATTTCCTTCCCTTTCCCTTACACCTCCTACACAACATGCACCATCTACCTCCACAGCACCTCGGTTATCCCCATGGGTAACTCGCCATCTTCCACTATCCACTTTTCCCTCTAAATATCAGGTGCCCATATCACCTTTACCCAAGAAGATGCAACCTAAAGGCAAATATCCACTACCCTCCAATAAGGTAGTTAAACCAACCACACACTCTATTGCAAGTTCATCTACCATGCCCCTACCCAAGCATACATGACCAAAACCTAAGGCCATAGCCCAACCCACTCATTCTCTTGCAAAGGCCCTTCCTATACAGTCAGCCACACTTGCACCTAAACCCACATTCACTTCCCATTGTGATCCACTAGTGGGATCCTAGGCCAAAATCTTAACCAACCTCCTCGAAACTTTTGTCATCAGAGTAGTGCCTCTTAGACCTTACAACCCACTCAAACCAAAACTAAAAGGGTTTAATGAAACCAAAATTTACATCTATCATCATGTGCCAGGACATGATGTAGAGGACTGTAAGGCTTTGAAAGATGCTCTGATCCAATTATGTCCTCCCGACGAAAAACTTTGACGATGATGACCTTCTCGATGAAGACCCCATTTCGCTAGCTCCAGTTTCCACAGTCCTTCAATCATTGCCTACTAAACGACCAATACCTCCACCCCCACAACTCTTAGAGCTACCTCCGAGATTTGAAATTAACATGGTGCGCATCAGAGAGCTCACCAAAACTCCACCCAAATTTTAGTGTGCCCAACTCATTTCACAAGGTTCCTTTCCACCTCTTGGCTTCTTCCCTTCCTGTCACTATAATTTTCATGGCTCACCTACTTCACCTACCTCCCCACCTCAAATCAACATGATCCACATTGCTACCCATGCTTAGAATGACAAAGGAAAGGAAAAGGTGACTGAACCACCGACCAACCCTATAACCATCATACCATCTACACCTACACCTAAAGTCACTATCCATGGCCCCACATATCCTACTTCTAATGGGGTTACACATCGCATGATGCTCAAACAATTACACAAATCCTCCCTCAAAATGTCCCTATATGACCTCATCCAAACCTCTAAATCCCATTTCCAAGCTCTCATGGAGGTTCTTCAATCTATTGAGGTTTTACATAATGACCCTACACCCGTAGCCTCCATTATTACACCTCATCATGTAGCCTCTCTCAAAAAATTACCACCTTCTTCTATACCTTCACCTACTCACCAAGTAGCCACCCTCAGCTTCTCAGATGAAGAGATCACACCACACCATACTAATGACCCTGATCCAACCCTTTTCATCACTGTCCATATTGATAATATACATGTACGACATGTTATGATTGATGGGGGCGCTAGCATTAACATCATCTCCTCCCATACATTCAACCAAATGTGCATATCTGACAATCGCATGCATAAACATCCCGTCATGTTGTGTTCATTTAATGATGCTGTCAATTCTACACTTGGAACCATCATCCTCCATGTTCGTGTGGGCCCCCATACTGTTCCAGATTTATTTTACATCTTTGAAGGGGAATTTCAATATAACTTGTTGCTTAGTAGACCCTTGATTTGTGTCATGGGTTGCATTCCTTCCAATTCTCACCATTGTGTAAAGTTTGAGCATGAAGGGCACACCTATACCATTCTGGCTGACCCATCACCTTTCAAAACCTACAACATGCTTTACCGACCCAATGATGTGCTCATACCCATTAAGGCATCTACCTCCATGACCACTTCCTCTTCACTTACACCTCCACTTACCAGTGCCGCCGCTGCCTAAACTGCACCTATATCCTCCATTCCTACCGTTGCCACGACCTCCACGGCCAACCCGTCAGCCTCCCAATTAGCAGGCTCCACCTATGATCTAATCTCTAACACATCGTCTATCCCAACTACCCACATATCAACCATTGATCCCTTGGGAGGTGTTTTTCAACACCTCACTCTGGGGGAGTATCCTCTATATAATGTCAACACATTACTTACTCCATAAGAGTATGGAAGCCTTCACCAACACCTTCACTATGATCACCACATAAGAGAGTGTCTCCTTTACGGTCCTCCCCACCTTCACACTAATCTCACCTATGGGGGACTTGATACTTCCACTTATACACTTGAGCCACCATCACAAACCCACCCCTTTCCTGTTGACCTCCAGTCCATTACCAATCGTCGTTTCACCCACACCTTCCTGCACTGATATGCGTGGAATGGTTTTGGTTTTGGATTTTATGAGCAAGGTCGTCACACTTTTATTCCATGTACTACCCACAAACATAACGACCGTAGTGGTATTGGATTTGCTGAACTACCTACTAAGAAGGCTCACATTGAACTCATTGAGGATATCAGCCCTTCTCCACCTTCTTCACCTGCTCCACCTTCTTCACCACCTTCACCAATAGAGTTGATGGATCTAGAATCCATTCATCCTAACTTTTCTTTTCATAAACACCATTTCCTTAGGGCCTATGACTTATCAATGAGAGGGCGAGGCTCCCTCTTCTCTTCACTTCATGTATCCTAAAATGAACGATAACGATACACCTTCTATTAATTTTGTTCAATGTCAGGATGATGAATCTATACTCACCTATCCCTATGCAGAAGAATCTTATATTCATCAATCATTACCATCTGAAACACAAACCATTTTGAATGAATCGACTATCAAAATCAACATCCATACTCAGGATGACCTACACATTCTAAAGATTGGCCAATATTTACATACTTCTGAATAGGAAGCCATCACTTATTTTCTCAAAAATCATAACCATGCTTTTGTTTGGTCTTTACATAGACATGCCCAGTATTGATTCCTTAATAGTGGTCCATAATATAGTAACCATCCCTAATGTCAAACCCGTAAAACAAAAGCTAGAGGAAAATGCACCCTCGCATTGCTCTTCTGGTAAAAGAAGAACTTTAGCGTCTCCTTTTTGTTTCTTTCATCTTACCCATTGATTATCCTCGATGGATTTCTAACATTGTCCCTGTCACTAAGGTGATAGGGGGACTTTGCATTTGCACATATTTCTGTGACCTCAACCTAGCTTGCCCAAAAGATGAATTTACTTTACCCAGTATTGACTAGCTATTTGACCTTACTGTTGGTCATGAGATGCTATCACTCATGGATGGTTTCTTTGGTTATAACAAAATCTTACTTACCCCAGAGGATCAACAAAAACCCGCATTCATCACCCCTTGGGGGACCTTATTCTATCGAGTCATGCCTTTTGGCCATAAAAATGCTAGTGCCACATATTAGCAGGCTATGACTTAATCTTCCATGACATCATGCACTGTATATTGGAAGATTACATATACGATCTCCATTCCAAATCTAAATGCCGCTCCAAGCACCTCGCCATCCTAAAAACCATCTTTGACTGCCTCATTAAGTATTGTGTTCACCTTCAGCCCAAGAAGTGTGTCTTCATGGTTCTCTCAGGAAAGCTCCTCAGATTTACTGTTTCCTTACATGGTATAGAGGTTGACCCTGCTAAAGTCAAGGCCATTCTTGAAATTCCTCCACCCACTAACTTGCGGTAGCACCGTAGCCTACAAGGTAAGTTGTAGTCTATTCATTGTTTCATTTTGCAACTTTCCAATTGATGTCAGCCATTTCATCATCTTCTCTAAAAGGGTGTCTCCTTTAAATGGGATGATGACTACCATAAATATTTTAAGGCCTTAAAGCAATACCTTCTCCAACCACCCCTACTCATTCCACCTAGAGATGATCAACCCTTCTACCTATACATCTCTGCTACCGATCACTCCTGAGGGGCCATGCTCACTCATCGTGATGAAAAACATAGGGAGAAGGTGGTTTATTACATAAGTGGTACTCTTCTAGACTATGAAAACTGATATACCCATGCCGAAAAACTTTTCTTAGCCTTAGTTTTCATTTCCACCCAAACTCTGCCATTACCTAATCAACCACAAAACCTATGTTGTGACCAACACTGACCCCTTACACTTCATGTATGCCAAACCTTACCAAAATCAACGGGATGCACGCTGGCTTATGCTTCTAGCAAACCTCAATCTTGAATTAATCCATCAAAATTCCATCAAGGGCCAAGCTATCACCGACCAATTGGCTGATGCACCTATTTCCAGGGATCAACCTTCTAACTTTGACTTTCCAGATGAATCAATTACTACCCTTTCCTTGGACGATCCTACTTACCAAATGACACTCTTCTTTTATGGTTCCAAGTGTCATCATGGGGGTGGGGCTGGTGTTATCCTCATTCTACTTGATGGGGAACCCATGCCTTTGTATTTCAAACTTGATTTTGATTACACAAAAAATATTGTTGAATACAAAGAACTCATATTGGGTCTCCAAGCTACCTATGCCTTAGACATTAAATTAATCAACATCTTTGGTGATTCTCACTTGGTCTTAAACCAAGTAAATGGTATATACCACTGTCGTAATGAGATACTCATAAAGTATGAGCATCGTGTGGAAATCCTTTTGACCACCTTCGACTGTTACGCCCTTTAAACCATCTCACATTCTACTAGCAAATTTGTAGATACCATGGCCTACTTGGCTTCTTAGATACTTGCTTCACCCATTGACTCTAAAATCTTTGTCACCATAAAAATACTCCAATCACCTTCTTATTTACCTCGTGAATTTTACTCTATCAGAGCCGCTACTCCCGACCCGAGTGACCTTTGGTATAAACAATACTCAGACTATCTTTCCATTTCTATCTTGCCTCTTGACCTCACTCGTAATGGACAACGTGCTTTTCTCAAAAGGACCTCTTGTTACATCATCATGGGTGGCCTCCTCTATAAGTGCGGCCTTGATGGTATTCTCTTACAATTCTTGATGAGTTTTGAAATTCCCTATACCATTAAGGAAGTTCATGATGGCATATGTGGAGGTCACTTTAGTGGCCTTGTTGTTTCTAAGTGTATTCTTCACCTAGGCTATTACTAGATGAACCTTAACAATTATTGTTGCGACTACGTTAAGGGTTGTGTAAAATGCCAAAAACATGCCAATCTTCATCATACACCTAGTCATGCCTTATAGGTCACCCGTGACCTCTGGCCCTTCTCTCAATGGAGTTTGGATATTGTCAAAGAGATCAATCCCCATTCTTCCCAGAGACATCAATGGATAATCACCGCTACTAAATATTACACCAAATGGGTTGAATCCATACCTCTCATCTCCATGAAAGCTAAGAAAATATGCGAGTTCATCAATCATCACATTATCTGTCACTTTGGTGTTCCACATTGCCTCATCACTGATAACAGAAAATAATTCAAAAATAAAACCTTGCAGAAAACTTTTTGATGCCTTCGGTATTCAACTAAGTTTCTCATCACCATATTACCCACAAACCAACAGCCAAGCCGAATCCACTAATAAAACCCTGAACAAAATTCTCATGAAATTGGTTAATGATACTAGGAAGGACTGGCAATATGCACATTCCTTTTCATCTTGTGGGCATATTGTACTAGTATTCACACTTCCACTGCTGCCACACCTTTTTCTCTAGTCTACGGTACAGAGGCTGTTCTACCTCTTGAAGTCCAGATTCCATCCATTCGTATTTCTCTCCATGACATGCTCAATGATGATGAATTTCTCCAGGACCATTTAGCACAACTTGAGTTATTAGATGAATGCCTTCTTAATGCTCTTGACCATCTTTAAGTTTACCACAAATGTATCAAATGTGCCTATGACCAAACATGTCCATGAACAAACCTTTCCAAGTTGGTGATCTCATCCTGAGAGGAAAATCAACATGTAACTAAAGCAGAAAAAAGTAAATGAGGAAAATTTTCTCCTAATTGGCTTGGACCATACATCGTGACTCATGCTTATGGATCAAGTGCTTATCGTTTATCTTCACTAGATGGTAAACCTGAACCTAAGCCCCTTAATGCCTTGCATCTTAGACCATTCTACTGTTGACTTTTAGTCCTACCTCACCTTCCGCCTCTTTTCATGCTCATCCCTTGAGCACAATTCACTTCCCTCCTTTCACTATGCCATCCCAATGATTAAACAAGAATCATGTGTGTACCCATCACTCTTTTACCCTCTCTTAAATATGTGTACCATGGCTCTACACATGGCATGATTCTCATGGATACTTTTCGTCTGCTTTCAGATGAGATCCCATTGTCGTTTCACCTTACTTTCTGAACAAGAATCTAATTCTTCACCTTATTCTTGTCCATGACTTAAAATCCCTCACATGGGATCCAACTCCTTGAGTCAAAATTCCAATAAAAAGATGACTCCCTCAAAAGGACACATTTCTATCTACATCTAGCTATAAATAGACTGGTCCCTCGAAGGACAGCTATGTAAAGCCTGAAAAAAAAAAAAAGAGAATCTGAAGCTTCCCGCATCGATCAGCTTTGTGAAGACCTCAAGGAGTTAATTTCTTCATCCCATATAGACTTCCCGCATCAATCAATCTATCTCAAATACAAGTCAAACAAAAAAACCTTCTTCATCATGGAATTGCTCATTATGATCTTGAATCTTTTGGCCAAAAGGCGTACTCACCACATACCATATAAACATAACCACTTTTCACCTTCTCACCATTCACACCTTCATTTCCTACCACCTCAAGGGACCTGCTGGAATTGTGACATTTGGTGATCATGTGACTACTGTTCACCTTTAGAATAAACAATCATGCAATGTCTTTAGGGTCTTACGTTCACCAGCCTATCTTAGTGTATGACCAACCTAATTATGATCCTCACCAATCAGGTGGCTCTCTTGCCTCCTCTTATCTTTCACCTTCTTCATTATGTATTGATCATCCTATATAGGACTCAGACCTTGACACTTATCTCTGGGAAATTTTCCTCTTTCACCACAATCAACTTAAAATCACCCATATCAATGTGCCCACAGTTCAACCATACCTAAAATACCTAGACTCAATCATGCCTATAACCTACCAACCCATTCTCATACCTTCTTACATTTTCCCTAGCTTATGGGAGAACTACATTGACCTGAGGTCCCTGTTCGCTGGGACTATATGGGCTAGCACTCTGAGGGCATGGGGCACTTGTAGGTTATCTCAGCCACTCTCTACCCTAACCAATTACCCCTTTCCCTTTCCTAATCATATTCTACCATAATTATTTTTCTTTTTATATCAATAATTGGAAATTGAACCAAACAAAAAAAATTGCTTCACATCTTTACCATCATCACTCATGCATTCATTATGTCTACGATTTCTTTCCCATTATCATGCATGTTACTACAAAACATTTCAACATGACCCATATCATCATTAATTGCAAAAATTATGAATTACAAACTCAATACAACAACTCAATACCTCAACCAAACCTAACTCAATCCATGCCATATAACCTAAATTCCATCCATGCCTAAGTCAACTTGACTCCATCCATGCCTAAACCAAAAACCTGACTCCATCCATGCCTAAATAAAAAAAACCTGACTCAATCCATGCCTATGACCTGAACTCCATCCATGCCTAAACCAAAAACTTGATCAATCCACACCTAAACTCAATCCATGCCTATAACCAAAAACTGACTCCATTATGCCTAAAGTACAAGCTGACTCAATCCATGCCTATGACCTGACTCAATCCATACCAAAACCTGACTCTATCCATGCCTATGACCTGGCTCTGTCATGCCTACACTACCTATTTTCCATCACATATACAAATCAAAACTAACAAGTTAAACACAACCATATATACATCGTACCATAATCACCATCATCTCTATAACTAATAAATCATCCAAACATGTGTATCCATATACATGACTCTCAAATATCTTTGGCACGCAAGCCGGTGTATATAACAAAATCAAAAATATACATCCTCACTATCTTCACCCAAGTATATATGGATAGCTTAATAAAATAATCATGCCCTCATCCCCAATGTCAAAACCTATCTCTTCTATCTCCTCATCCACTCCTCTAGCTCGACACCCAGTTGACCTCCCTCCACCTCACTCTGGTCTAGATCCTGATGGTCCTGCCTCTGGAGCTGGCCTCCGTGCACTAGTGGCCTCACCCTGACTGGCCCCTTGGGCTCACTATGGCCCCCTGTACTCTCCACACTATGTGTGTAAGATATGATCCTCTCACTCGAGGCCTGTTGTGCTCTGTGCTCAGCATATGATAAACATATATCCCCACTGCCATCAAATGATCTGGTAGTATCTCACCTCACCCATGACATCTCTCAATCTAGTAGTAGGTACTTTCTGTAGTGGTCCCATCGGCCTCTGACCCTACCCTGATCCTACCTTGAATAAATGGGACCATGTTCCTACCCCTGTGGTGGTGTCATTGGCCCTAGAGCCTACACCTATACCTAGGCCTGAAGGGTTGTTATCTGTGCCTGTGATGTGGCCAAATGGCCTGTAAAACTGTAACCTATCTCCTGTGTTGTGGCCAACTAGCCCTCCAAACCTATCACCTACACCTGTAGGGTGGCTACCTATACCCCATCTCCATCTCCATCTCCATACCCACCCTCTCCCTCTCCCCCCCTCCTAGTGTGGGTGCTAGTACTTGTACCCCCTATGCCTAAAAAGTGGTCACCTTTGCCTGCAGGGTCACAACCTATGCCTCGGCCCCTGTCAGATGTCCCTGTATTATGCCCAACTGGGTCACCAGGGTAGCCACCTACCCCTATAGGGAATCTCTCTGCACTGTGATGCTAGCCAAATCTAGCTTCCTTGGCCTCGGTGGTACTACTCATAGCTATGCAGCCCACCACTAGTCTATACCTGTCTGTCACCTCGGCATCATCTATCTGTCAGTCAACTGGCTGCTCCTCCTACCTGGTCAACACTGTAGGTCATTTTGGAGACATGGGCCTCTCCACATCATCTCTCCTATACTAAGGGAAGGGTGGGGGTATATTCTTGTGGGAACCCAAACTACCATCTGACCCGGTCTACGGGTATCATCTCATGCTCCGAGCCCGCTGCCCCTCTATCCAAATGTAAATATGTAACCCATCTAACTCTATCCACCATCTACCTGTATGAAGGATCCCCTACATATGGCCTCCAAATAATGTCCACCCTAGATAACCCCTCTAGTAATCACCTATAATAGGCTACATCATGTGTCTCTCTAGCCACTCAGCACTCTCCCATCACTGGCACCCATCACCTGTAGCCCACTCGAAAAAAACCTGGCTCGAATGCGTCGGCCTGGGGCATACCAACTGGGTGCACACACACAATGTGCTCATAGGCCCAACAATGTAACAAGAATGTGCAGCACAAGCTGAATCATCATAGTCTGCCCATAAGCCCATAACTCCCTGTATAGCTCTACCAAGAATGCAGGCCCCCATGGAAACCAAGTCCTACTCTCCACCATGTCATGTAGAAGCCCCATCAATGACCATGGGAATCTCACACCCTCTACATTAGGCAGTGCAAAATACATAGACTACCTCCATCAAAAGCACTATTAGCCTCATCTCCTCAGGGTAGGCTCAGTACATCACCCTGTAGCTCATGTTGGCACTATGGAATCCTAACAATGTCAGCCCCTCTCCAAACCTGGTAATAGTAGCTCCTTAGATGCCTCTAAGGAGATCAAGTACACCTGTGTACTTGACTATAGGTAGTCACAGGATCCTATAAACATCCTCTAGGGTGATTGTGATCTCACCTATCAGAAAATGAAATGTATTGGTTGCTGAATCCCATCTATCGATGAGGGAAACCATCAAACTTACCTCCTAGACTATGTGTTGGTAGCGTCTAACACCAATCAAACCCACATATACAACATGGATCCACTCCTCACATGTCATCTCCCCCCGTATCTCCACAGGCAAGGGAGGTACTCTATCCCTCATCTGTAGCTGGTCCCTGGCCTACACACAACCAATCATATTAATCAAACTTGATCACACCTGCATGCAACCTTGCTACCCCCCCTACTACATCGCTTACCCTAACTAAATCACCCTTTCACCTATTTCTATGCCCTAAATCAACACCACCTATCTACCCACGCCTCATACCTCACCTATTTTCATTCTACCTATCTACCCATGCCTTGGACCTTCACCTATTTTCATTTTTCCCTTCTCACTGATCTTCCTTATTCACCCACCTACCCATACCCATAACTTTTCCTCCCCTACCTAACTCTCCCCTACCCCTACCTATCTTTTTGTAACCCATCCATTTTATCTCCTTGAGAGCTTACCTCTTTAGCCTACTGACCGCATCGGTCAGCATCGACTGACCATGGTCCAATGATAACTGACATCAGTCGTCACATCTGTGACCGATACCAGTTCCTTACCCACTGATGTTGGCTAAGAGAAAACTGACGTTGGTCACTGTCGTGGTGATAAACCTGTGACGCCCTTCCTTTTTTCCCATACTCCTCCTTTCTACCCATTTCCCCTACCAATATCTACCCAATACCCATTCCCACTCCTCATTTCCCTAAATCTACCCTCCCTTGTTCCCCTTTTCTCATTAAACCCCCACATTCAAATTTTAAAAGTTTCCCCCCAAAACAAACCCCTATTTTCCCTCCTACCCAATTCCTACCCTCCACCTACTCACAATAAACAACAATAGGAATAGGATCTTACCTCATCACGCTGTCATCTACATGGTGGCACCTCAGGACACTATGTAGGTCCACCCAATCCCTCTCCTTCCTCTGCCATCACTGATCGTCCTCTGGCTCAATCCTAATCCAATCCATCACCCAATCCAATCACCGCGCTCATAGACCTGCCTCTTGACCAATGATCACTCACTCTATGGCTTGCCAACTCAACTCTCTATGTCGTTTTGTCACTTTCCACCTCATTATTCCTCTCTTGTCATTTTCTCCAATTTGGTAAATGACAAATGATTTTAAAACGTGACACTTTTTCTTTTTATAGCCTACCTGACTTGACTGGTGATGGTTTTACCTTGACCAACATCGGTCCTGTGCCCTAGCCTACCATGGTCAGTCCATGATGACCGACATCAGTTACTTATGACCGGTTATCCTACTCAGCCTTATTACTACCCCTTACCCCTGCTTTTCTGCCTTGAATCCTTTCATCCTTAACCACATCTAACCATTTCCCTTTACCCTCCTGACCTCATCATTTACCACATAACCTCTTCATCATTTGGGGACTAGTTATTTTACCCATACCTCGGCCCCACCTATGCCGTGACCTAGCTACTTGGACCTAGAACATTGCTAGTGACCTGTGACCTCATGTGCTCGCTATACCTTGCGCACAGTTACCCGTGTTGTTTGACCTAATGACCTTACCTTGCCTCTTTCCATGACTGTTTATCCTGACCCAACCTTTGGTGTACCGGAACATACCTAGACATTCCTTCACCTAACCTGCATCATGTTTCCTGACCATATCCTATACCTTGGATACCGGAATCACCTCAACCTTGTTTGGATAAACCTATCGACCTTAGACAATGTAGAGTTTACATGCTCTTCAACCTGGTACCATGTTGCAGTTTATATGTGTGCATGCATTTGACTATTACTACCTTTGACCCTAACCCATTACCTAGATTACCAGATTGGACCTTTACCCCTTTACCCCCATTTCCCACCTTCCTCTTCATCACATTCACCTTTTATCAAACCACTCACTGATTCTTCCTTCTGCCTCATCAGTTCCTGGTTTGAGGGGGATCACCTTCATCCACACATGGGGCAACCACATCTTATTTTTATCAGCATCTCTTACCAATACAAGCTACGCAACAAAAAGGGGGAAAATGTAGACACCAAATTTGGGTCACACTCCCCTTGGTCCCTCGTCAAATAATCACCTTGAACACACTCACCTAATCATGGCCCCTTTCACCCCACACTAATATTAATTTAATTAGTTTAATTAAATTAACCCATGATCTCATGATATTTATTATTTAATTATCCTAATTAAGATAATTCTCACACCACCTCACCTAGCCACATCACCCTAGACCTATTCTTAGTATGTTTCCATAACTAACTAAGACCTACCTAAAACCCTAAAAATCAAATCCTACATTCCCTCTAACCAAATTCCTGCACGTTAGAAAAGAATCTTCCATTCTAATCCATGAAAAGAAATGAACAAGATCCAAGAAATCAAGTGGATATACCCATTTTTAGTAAACCTAGAAAATCCCACCCTAACCAATGCCGGTTACCCTAAACCTTCCACTGGTCAACCCAGAACCATCGTCAGTTACCATTTATTCCCCAAAACAACCTTATTTTAAGGTTGGCACATTCAGAGATAAAAGGGATGAAACCAGAGCTGCATATAAGTAGAACCAGCATTCGCATACGCATCCGAACATCCACAACCAGAATCAAAAGTGATCACAGAGCCATTTGCATTCACGGAAGCATATGGGGAACCACGCCATCACCACACCAAATTCCATCCAGCCATCAAGCTCAAACAGTAGTAAGTATTTTGTTAACCAACATTCATCTATTTTAATTTTAGTAGGCTCTGTTACCTCTACTATCAGTTCCTACTTACACTCCCTTTCTCCCACCATTAACCTTCATGCAATTTTTGATCATCATTCACCCACAACACTAAACTACCCATACTCGACTGTTAAACACCTCTGAGTATACTTGAGATCTCCATAAACCTTGCCATTACCCTCTTCATTTCCATTTAGCCTCAGATTTGTCCTGATACTAATATTTTAATAAGTTTCCTCTACCCCCGACCATATTGACACCGATTACCCATAACCGTCATCAATTGCACTTAAACTGACATCAATCATACCAGAATGACGTCGGTCTCTGTGTTTTAACCTCAGACCAAGAACAAAGCTTAACTTACCACCAAATACCCAAAACCCAAAACCAGACCCTGACCAATGTTAGTACTCTAACAGAGACCATACCCTTCAAATTCAATCATAGCTTAGCCTGTTGTGAATGATTTTTCTTATTGTAGTCAAATGAGATACCTAAATCATTTTAACTACAATAGGATTTCATTTATTGTTAACATTGAAATGTTTTAAACAATGGATTGACAGCCTTCTAGGGAGTATCATACTTCCCAGAACTAGCATACGCTAGGCAGTCCACTTTCATATGCTATTTAATCTCTTTTGGTGGTCTTTTTGTTCATTTCAGGTAGTTCCTCCCAGCTAAAAGGAAGCTCTCATGATCAGATGTGGATTAAGAAGTTATACATGCGTAACAACCCTCAACCAGATTTTTAACAGGTATTCCTCCTAGCCCTTCTACCCTTATCTGTTTCATCAATATTCAAAAAAACACTCTAAGAATTAGGTGAAACAAAAACCACTGAATGAAGAAAGTAACCTTGTAAATGAATCTTCACCTCTAAGAAAACCTCCTTCCATTTCGCGAAGAAAACTAATTCAATTAATTAAAATTTATGAAAACATTATAAAACCAATGCCTAACAAAATGTCTGAAAGAAATGCGAGAAGAAAAGCTAGTGGAATTTGGGATAGTTACTTTGATAATTTAAATGACACAGAAAGATGTCAATTATTTGTTACATTGATGAAATTAATTAAGATGAGACTTATAATGAAGACCCTGGGGTAAATAAAATCTAATGTCGTTGATCAAAATGCATCAATTGTTGAAAACATACATAAAGCATACCAAAATGTAGGTGGAAAAAGATGCACCGAAGGTAGTCATGCTACATGGCAGGCACTTACTAATAGTATAGTAAGTGATAAAACAGTTAATAAATGCTTGATTAGAAAAAATAAGTAGTGCTTTGAAGCTAAACAGAAAAACACAAACGAAAGCAATAGAGAGATGTAAACGTCTTGAGTCAGTAAATAACACTGACTATTGGGATTTCTCTGGTAGACTTCCATGAAAAGACAAGAATACATCTAATATTCTAAAAGAATTAATTCTAAAATTTTGGAATGAGAACACAAGTGTGTCACCGAATAGAAGAGATACAATAAAAAGAAGAATAGGTTCTCATAATTGTGAATTGTGTATAAAAGATTTCTTAGATATGACTCAAAAAATATTTTTCTTTAAGTTTAAGAATGAAAATCCACAAATTAACATTAGCCAAAGATTATTTGAAATGAGAAAACCCTTTTATGTGAAAATCAATCACTCTCGTACCACTTGTTATTGTAGCATCATGTTGAATTTTCAACGCATTTTGATTTTTTTTGTCAAATACGTCGTGTTTTGCATACTGACATCATGTTGCATGAGTGTGGATTAAATTTCCCACAACAATCTTCAAGGGAATTTAATCTGACAATATTTTGTGAAAAATCAACAAGACAATTTTTTATAACAAAGCATGTTTGGATGGAATGTGCAATATATGAGGTGGCTTCCCAAATCTGAAAAATTGTATCCATGAGGAGAGTACATATTCAATAGGAAAATAATTGGTTGATTTCACCAAATATAAATTGGTGACATATCAGTTAAAAGATGGAAAATAATCTAAGAGGTGTGAGCTTGTTAGAAAACAATTACTTGTATCATAATATATGGTCAAATTTAGAGAGGAAATTTTTTTTATGAGTATGCAAGGCATGCACATAGAGCTTGATGGTTGGATGAACAATTCAAGTTAAGCAAGGGACACATTCCCACTTGGTACTATTCTTTCAGTAGTTGACTTTGCAGAGAATTACACATTGCACCCACGAATGCAGGTTCAATCTCAATATTATAACTCAGTGCAATTTTCTATTTTCGTGCTTATAGCATTGATGTACTCTCCTAAAAGCAATAAGAAAGATCAAAAAATATTAAGAGAGTATCTATTCTACATCAGTGATGATCAGAAAAATTCTATATAATATGTACAAGGGTGTTTCCTGGTGTTTTATGTGAACTTGAATGAGAGGAACATTAGTTTCGATCAACAATACATTTGTTTGGACAACTACACATCACAATTAAAGAATGAATGGATATTTTATTGGCTAAGAAATATGAAAAAAGAAACAAATGTACAACATATCTGGAGTTTTACTGAGGTATGGCATGGACAAGGAGAGTATGTGTGAAAATAGCACTTGCAAGATAAGAGTTAAAGTTCAGGGATGGTGCTAAATTTACAGATGCAAAAAAACATTGTTGATTGGTGTGTCAAGAATATCGGCCATGAATCTCAAGAGATATCAACAGTTTCATAGACATTTTTGGTTGATAGAGGAACAAACATCTAGAAAACTTTGAAGATTGTATGACAGTTGCAGAATCCAGTTATATGTACTCATTTCGTAGTTCAAATGCAAATGCTTGGACTATTTTATACTAGGTGCATGACATTTTTTTGTATATCATGAATTGATTTTGCAAGGAATGAATGTGAGTCATAGAAGTGTGTGGATGGATGGACTTGTAGACCTCTAATCCCACTCGACACACATCAAGTTCCATGAGCATAACAACTTACAGGGTCTTCAGATCAAATGACAACATCACCTGACTTTGACCAAGTATCTGATTTAGTGCAAACAAGGTACATACATATATGTACATGTCATGTTTAAGATTTATAAATTATTAAATGGGCAACTCTTAATATATTTTTAAATTGGCTGAATAGTTTTACTTTGTGATACATAGGGCATGTTTTTGCAATTATTGCAATGGAATTTAACGAAGAGCGAACAGACTGCTTCTTGTCTCGTTGTGTAGAGGGGAAATAATTGACTTCCATAGTCATTGATGGTGAAGACCTTGAGTATCCCACTGGGTCAGTGGTAGTCACTGGAAACTTGGCTTCGATGATATCCTATGAAAAATCAAACATTTGGTTGTTTGAAGACTGTGAAGTACATTGGAAGATACTTTCACTCTTCACATTTGGCCCTTGCAAAAAATATTAAATTCATCAAATATCGAGGTCGGCCATCAAACAATAATCTGTGGAAGGTTTGTGAATCATATCATGAAGCAATTATTGCTACTGTCAAGAATAGAGTCGATCCTTGCGGTTCATTGGATTGAATTTTTTAAAGGTATGTTCTTTATTAATTTAATTTGAATATTTACTTAAATGATTTTGTTTAAATTTTGTATGATTTAAAATTCTATTTAATTGCTTACTAACATGTTTATGTAGGTTAGTGGTGCCAAAAAAGATTCCACCTTCACATGGTTGGCACTGTCAGTAGAGAATTTATTATTCTCAAAGCCAAGTGAAACAAAGAGAAATTAAATATTAGAAAGGAAAAAACAAAAATAAATTATCATTTCACCACCTATATTGTAAAAAATATCTTATTAAAATTCTCATTTCACCACCTATATTGTATGAAACCACCTATATTATTCAGGTGATTGCCAATGGACAAACCTTACACTAACTCAAACTACATTATTTCGCATGTTTAAAAACATTAGGACAACAAGAGAAACTGAATAGAGATGGAGAAAACAATGAGAGGCTTTCATAGAGGGCCCTGACATGGAGGTATCAGATCTAACGATACGTCTTTAGGTGCCACAGATTCTGAGAAATCACCCATCGAAGATATAGCGTGTTTTTGGCCTCATATCTCTTAAGGGACTACACCTGAATGAGGTAGCCCAAAGGCATTGGTAGTGTAGAGAACCAAAAAAAATCCTTCACTAGAATTCACCTAGCCACCCCGATGTGTTGGCATAGTTGGACTGGTCCCATGAGATTCCGTTTGTAAACTATAGTGTCTAGCAGCCAATACACTGACTTAGACTGTAGTATTTCGTGCATTTACAAATAGTAGGACAGCAACAAAATTGAATGGAGATGAGAGAAAACCACAAGAGGGTTTCGTAGAGGGCCTTAACACGGAGGTCTTGTATCTGACGAGACATCTATAGGTGCCACAGATTCCAAGAAATCACTTGTCGAAGATATAGAGCTTTTTGGCCTCAGGGCTCTTTAAGGGACCTACACCTGGAAAAGGTAGCCTGAAAGCACAGGTAGCGTAGGTAACCAATAAAAATCCTCCACTAGAATTTACTCAGCCACCCCAATGTGTTGGCGTAGTCTGTTATGTCCCACGAGCTTTCCATTTGCAAACTATAGCGTCTAACAGCCATTAACTGACTAAGACTACAATATTTCACGCATTTGTAAACAATAGGACAGCGAGAGAACTGAATGGAGATGGAGAAAATCGTGAGAGGATTTCATAGAGAGACATGACATGGAGGTCTTGGATTTGATGAGATGTTTCTAGGTGCCATGGAGTTCGAGAAATCACCCGTCCAAGATATAGATTGTTTTGGCCTCAAGGCTCTTAAAGGACTACGCCCACATGAGGTAGCCCAAAATCACGGGGAGCATAGGGATCCAAAACAAAGCATCCATTAGTGTTTTACCTAGCCACACCAATGTGTTGGTGTAGTTGATTTGGTCCCACAAGCTTACAAATGCACCATCTCCATTTGGTTCTCTTCTTGTCCTATTGTTTGCAAATGCGTGAAATAATGTAGTATGAGTCAGTGTAGGGCTCCCAGACGCTATAGTTTGCAAATGGTAGCTTATGGGACCAAACCATCTAGGGAAACACATCTGAATGGCTTGGTGAACGCTAGTGGAGGATTTTTTTTTGTTCCCTATGCTACCCGTGCTTTCGAGCTACCTCGTCCGGGCGTAATCCGTTAAGAGCCTTAAGGCCAAAACACGCTATATATTCGACAGGTGATTTCTCAGACTTGTGGAACCTAGATATGTTCTATTAGTTCTAAGAACTCCATGTTGAGGCCCTCTGCAAAATACTCTGATGGTTTTATCCATCTCCATTCGGTTCTCTCGTTGTCCTATTGTTTGTAAACACATAAAATAGTGTACTTTGAGTCAGTGTAAAGCTGCTAGATTATGTATTTTGCAAATGGTAGGCTTGTGGGACCAAACCATATGGGACAACACATCTAGATGTCCTAGTGAATGCTAGTGGAGGATTTTTTTTGGTTCCCTACGGTGCTTGTCATTTCGGGCTACCTCATCCGAGCGTAGTCCCTTAAGAGCCCTAAGGCAAAAACATGTTATATATTTGACGTTTGATTTCACAGAATCTGTGGTACCTAGAGATGTCTCATTAGATCTGATACCTCCATGTCAGGTTACCTCTACAAAATCCTATCACAGTTTTTATCCATCTCTGTTCGGTTCTCTCGTTGTCCTATTGTTTGCAAACGCACAAAATAGTGTAGTCTAAGTCATGTAAGGTTGCTAGATGATGTATTTTGCAAATGGTAGCTTGTGGGGCCAAACCATATGGGAAAACACGTACATATGGCCTAGTGAATGCTAGTGGAGGATTTTTTTTTGTTTCCTACGCTGCCCGTGATTTCGGGCTACCTCATCTGAGCGTAGTCCCTTAAGAGCCCTAAAGCCAAAACATGTTATATCTTTGACAGGTGATTTCACAGACTATGTGGCACCTAGAGATGTCTCATTAGATCCAAGACCTCCATGTTAGGGTGCTCTACAAAATTCTCTTGTGGTTTTCTCCATCTCCATTTAGTTCTCTCGTTATCATATTGTTTCCAAATGCGTGAAATACTCTAGTTTGAGTCAGTGTAGGGCTCCCAGATGCTATAGTTTGCAAATGGAAGCTTGTGGGACAAAACCAACTACGCCAACATGTTGAGGTAGCTAGATAAATGCTAGTGGAGTATTTTTTTGGTTCCCTACGCTACCTGTGCTTTCGGGCTACGTTGTCCGGGCATAGTCCCTTCAGAGCCCTGAGGCCAAAACACGTTATATCTTCGATGGGTGATTTATCGAACTCCGTGGCACTTAGAGACATCTCTTTAGATTTGAGACCTCCATGTTAGGGCCCTCTACGAAATCCTCTCATGGTTTTCTCCATCTCCATTCGGTTCTCTTGTTGTCCTATTGTTTGCAAACACATGAAATAATGTATTCTGAGTCAATGTACATCTTCCAAACGCTATAGTTTGCAAACAGAATCTCATGGGACGAAACCAACTATGCCAACACATCAAGGTGACCATGTGAATGCTAGTGGAGGATTTTTTTGGTTCCTTCCCATTCTTTCGGGCTACCTCATTCAAGCGTAGTCCCTTAAGAGCCATGAGGCCAAAACACACTATATCTTCGATAAGTGATTTCTTGGACTCCGTGGCACCTAGAGACATCTCATCAGATCTGAGACCTCTAGGTTAAAGCCCTATATGAAATCCTCTCCTAGTTTTCTCCATCTCCATTCAGTTCTCTCGTTGTCCTATTGTTTGAAAACACGTGAAATACTGCAGTCTGAGTCAGTGTAGGGATCCCAGATGCTGCAATTTGCAAAAAGAAGCTCATGGGACAAAACCAACTATGCCAACACATCGGGGTGGCCAGGTGAATGCTAGTGGAGGATTAATTTTGGTTCCCTAAGCTACATGTGCTTTCAGGCTACCTTGTCCAGGCGTAGTCCCTTAAGAGCCCTGAGACCAAAACATGTTATATCTTTGACTAGTTATTTCTCGGACTCCGTAGCACCTAGAGACATCTCGTCAGATCTGAGACCTCCATGTTGGGGCCCTATAAGAAATCCTATTGTGGTTTTATCCATCTCCATTTGGTTCTCTCGCTTTCCTATTATTTGCAAACATGCGAAATAGTGTAGTCTGAGTCAGTGTAAGGCTACTAGATGTTGTATTTTGCAAACGGTATCTTGTGGGACCGAACCAACTATGCCAACACATCAGGGTGGCCATGTGAATGTTAGTGGAGGATTTTTTTTGGTTCCCTATGCTCCCCGTACTTTAAGGCTACCTCATTCGGGTGTAGTCTCTTAAGATCCCTAAGACCAAAAAATGTTATATCTTTCACATGTGATTTATCACTCTGTGGCACCTAGAGACGTCTCGTTAGATCTTATACCTCCATGTTAAATCCCTATACGAAATACTCTCCTGTTTTTCTCCATATCCATTTAATTCTCTCGATGTCCTATTTTTTGCAAATGCATAAAATACTACAATCTGATTGATTTTAGGGTTCTCAGACGTTACAGTTTTCAAACGGAAGCTCATGGAACCAAACCAGCTATGCCAACACATCAGGGTTGCTAGGTGAACACTAGTGAAGGCTTTGTTTTGGTTCCCTACGCTACCCATGCTTTTGGGGTACCTCATCTATGCGTAGTCCCTTAAGAGCCCTTGAATGACTAGATTGGCTTAAGAATGAATTTGATAGGGGTATGTCTAAGAACACAGGAGAATTATCAAACACCTAGTAATTCTTTCTTGTTTAGTTCTGGATGGGAGTCAGCTGGCCTATGGTTTAGTGATCTTCTATTTATTGATAATTTATGCTATGATTAACCCATGGATGCTTTCAAAAGAACCTTCAAAGGGATAGGGGTAGTCATCAAGCCTAATGAAGGGTGTGATGTGATTTCCAAATAACTTGAAATGCCTAAAGATTTAAAGGTAATAACATGAATTGGATAGGATTAGACAATCAAGAATCATTGAGTGTCTGAATCAGAATGTCATTGCATCTGGAGACATTCTCAAGCATTGGAGTAATGTATATGGAGCGACATTCTCAAAATATCAACAGATGAAAGGCATCAAATTGTGACGACTCTTGGGTTTTTTAATAGGGGAGAAGACTAAGAAGCATAAAAGAATGTAGTAAGTGCATGATAAGATAGGAACCAATACAAAGAGACCAGGAGCAAGAAGAAGCACAAGTAAGGTAAATACACATATATACATTGATAAATTGAATGAATAATTACTCATATTAGGTAACTCTTTACATACATACATTATATAAATATTGATTTCCAAAGTTTGATGCATATTATACATTGAAAGTGCTAATACATGTACATCACCAATAAATGAAAAAATAATCCATAATGTCTTAAATATTGTCAAGTGCACATCATATTAGTTTCATGCGAAAATAATCTTAGAAATGTAAGGTCTCATACAAAATTATCAAGTTCCAAATTATATTTTAATGTGCATAATAAATACAAAAATTCCCAAATAGGTCATATACCATCAATTTCAAATGCCATATAGGTGTACATACAATACCATGCACATATGCATAAAAAAACAATGTCATGTAAGATATATATATTTTCTACTCATCAAAATCTATCCCTCTCTTGGCCTTACTCAAAGAAGGCCCTTCCTTGGACTAAGATGGAGATCTATGAGATGACTTTGGATCATCTGAGCCCATTCATTGAGTCTTCTTCTACTGAATACTCACTTGTAGATGATCCTATAAATGCAAACAATGTTTTTTTGTCAAAACTTAATTTATATATGTTTTCAACATGTATTTAAGACTATGCTAGAATGAAAGTATTTACATAAATACAAAAACTTACCGCAAGTTGTCGATCATGCCGAATTTGCATCTCACACTCAGATGAGTCATCAGGAGCTCCTATAGTATGGATGGGGGTATGAAGATGACGAGATGGAGGAGTCTGTGTCCTCGAAGTCAAAATGAAGGGGGTTGAATTTCCCTATATACACATAAGATCAGAAAATCTAACATCAGAATTAGCGAAAATAGAACTAAGTACATGTATGTATATAATGATAATATTTTAACTAATTTTATCAATATATAACTATTGTTTTTACCCTGCCACGCTTGTGAATCAAATGAATAGGGCCGCTACCTGTTACAAGTAACTCTTTCATATACACAATGAAGGATATTAGTAACATAATTTAATAATTCTACAATGAAAGACATTACTAACATGTAATTTAACATAATATGAATTACATGAGAAATTTAACAAAATTTACCTATTGTTTGAATACCTCAGTGAGTTGTTGTGCAGATGAAATCAAAGTGGCAACACCTTTATCTACTTGTTGCAGAGATTGTGGGGTGTCTAGTGAAGTCAAAATCTTTATCAAATATGTATATCACGTGAGTTAGATGGGCATACAAGAACATCCATATATTTGACTTCAAAACTAATATATATATATATATATATATATAAACACACACACACACACACCACACACACACACACACATGTATGTGAAAATTTTACATAATTAACATTATAACTTACCTTTGTGAATGTATGTGTACGCATGGTGCTTTCTGCCTATGGTCGGGATGAATATGTGCCTCCTGCACATTGTAATATCAATGCATATACATGTACAAATACAATTATTTCAAAAATTTAACATATATAAGTAAATCAAGTACTCCAAATTTTTTGTAACACACATAACAAAACATAAAAAAATTACCTACAAAGGTGACGCCGATGAATGTAATCCAAATGTCTCACTCAAAAGGAAATCTGACACAGTGACATTATCGTGTGCACCCCTAGCACCAGATGCACCAAAATCAGTACGCATGAAAGTATCATCCTCCTCGGGCCCCAAACATTTTCTACCACATGAAGAGCAAAGATGTGGCCTCATGCTAGTACTCCCCGAGGGAATACTCTGTGTACCTCCATGAGCATCTGGCTCAGAAATCTCCCTCATATGTCAAACAAGGGTCACAGATATCCTTTAAAGTGTGTGGAGTGTATCAGTCTCTACTGTCTCCTTCACTGCCTAAGGGATAATCTCAAGGTGAGGGGGATTTTGTGTAAGGAATCTACCCTACTAAATAATTGCACCTGGTTGATCCTGTGTAGATCCTTTTCCTCGGCCCTGGAAATATTAGAAAAAAATAATAATTTGGGATCTCGTTGAGGATAAACTCATAATAGAGTTTCCTCAAAAAGTATAGTGGTGCCTCGTTGTTATTACAAGGTGGAAAATTAAACACCATCCATCATCGGTCCCAAAAATTATTTTTAATCAAATTATTATTGCACCAATGGATGTGAAACCATTTACATGACAATGGAATAGGAAAATTAGTGTGGGAGTCCATGAATAAGGCACATATGAGGTCCTTTGAAAAAAAAAATTTCTTTACATCCACATATGACAATTTGTTGGAATAATAAACCCTATAACCCTCTCTATAAGTTGTCTAATGATTAATTTTCCCCGTTTTCGCGTCAACTTGAACAAGTAATGCCTCTAATGTGTTTGCAAGAGAGGCGCGGTGGGGGTTTGTAGATTGTGAATCCCTCATTGTTTTGATTAAATCCTCAGTTTCAATTTTTCTTTCAACTATGTGGGCTGATAAATCTTCTTGACTACCCAGGGGATGTTGAGCTATTGTGGGAGTGTCGGAAGGGATGACAAGAATAACAAGGTTTGGTTGTGGTTGATTCCCTCAACCTTTAACTGTAATAATAAAAAATATGTATTCAATTCAAATTTTAATCTATAATTATCATATTTCAATGAAATTTAGAGAAAAGAGTTGTGCTTACCTCTTCTCCATGGTGCCATCGTCAATTCAGATCTTCCCAGTGATCCAGAAATGATCCTTTGAGCTTGAGATCTAGCTGAATGAAAAAAATGTGAGGGCATGGTTAAGCTCTGAAATTTTCATAGGCATAAAATGATAAATGCATGGGCCCATTTTTTTTCTTTATAGTACGCATAACGCATATGCATTATGCCTCGGTAAATCCCAAACCTGACAATTTAAAACATGATCATGTTATAATAGAATGCGTACGCGATTTGCTTTTTTTTGGGTTTTTGTCCACTTTTTGACCACCCAACTTTGTGCACTTACCCTTCCACTCCTCAGGATAGTCATTATGATGAATTGGAGCAACTCAAGAAGACCACTGTTAAGATATTGATCTTATATCTTCTTAAGATCTTTAATGTACATCAAGATATCCTTTGTAAAACTTTACAAGGTTCAAGAGTGTCAGTTGATATTGACCTCACTCACTTCCAAGAAATGGTAGTACAAACTTCTCCAATCAAGCATATAACCTTTATCCAAGACGATTTTCCTACATAAGATCCTTCACATAATTGTCCCTTGCACCTAGAGGTCATTATCAATCATAATAAGATTAAATGGGTAGCTATGGATAGTGGACTAGGCATTAACATATGTACCTTGAAACAGTTCATTAAATGGGTTGTATTGAGACACATTTAGAAACAAAAGTCATCACCATCAAGGCGTATCACAACAAAGAAAAACACTCAGCTGGTATGATAACATTCTTGCTAGAAGTAGGGTCTACAACTCATGATACAAAGTTTTATGTCCTTGATTTGGAGCTTCCTTATAACATCCTTCTCATTCATCTGTAGATTTATGTTTTATAGGTCATACATTCAAAGTATCACCAATTCCTGAAGTTATACCATGAAGCAGAAATTATAACTATTTTAGGGGACTTCAACCTTTTTCTCATTACATAGCACTATCAGGTTACATCCCTACTTTTATTGATTTCCCTTCTATAGAGATGGTTGTTTTGGCTCAACTTGAAGCTCTCTCCTCATGGGTTGATCCAACCACCATGAACCCTAACAAAAATGGTGTATCAATGTTAGTTTCTCCTTTTTTTTACATGGGAGATGAAGACCCATTCAACTAGTTGTGGGGAATTTGATCTTTAACAAGTACTATTGGTTTTCAACCTTCCTCTATCACCCAAATCACAAGGAATGTTGTGTCACAAATATCAATGTCCTAGAGAGAATTTCCCCTTTGAAATTTTCACTCATGGTGGTTTTATATACGATTAAAAATTGCTATGTAAATCTATGATATCACCTCCCGAAGATGAGATGACATCATGCAAGTATAAAATTTTGAATTAAATGTTGTACACCATGGGCTACCAAGGGTATGGTTTTGGAACACATGAACAAGAAGTGTGGTAACCTCTTCTAGAAACCCATAGAAAAATTTGTAATTATGGTATTGGTCTTTGACCATATGGGTCTATTCAACCGAAGTGATATGCTACTTATTTTGAATGCAAAGATAGTGAATCGGGTTATGAAAGCGGAACAAATTCCTAGTGTAGTCTTTACGAAGACCTTTCTTGCACTCATAATTTTCCTTATAGAACTATAATGACCATATCCCTTTCCTTACCTATCACCATTCCTAAATTAAACCTTTTTTATCCTTCCTTTGTTAATTGGGACCAATAACAACATGTACCGATAAAATGCTTTTCTAATGATGAATTTATTGGTGATTTTATGGGTATTAGAGAGGACATACCTACAAGTGACCATAAACAAGGCTTCTCCATCAACTAAGATACATGCACGTATTTCGGGGAGGAGGATGAGTTATGTGGTCATAAAAATAAAATAAAAATCAAGGGCAAAATTTCCACAGAGAATCCTTGCAAAAATAACAAGTCCAAGTCTTTCAGTGAAAACCTTTTTGAGGCACTGGCACACAAACAAAAGAAAAATTAAATGGAAAATAAATTGACTTATCTAAGGGTGAAAATATCATTAAGATGCCCTTTGAAGTGGATCTCAATCCCCCCCTGATCCTATGTGCATGGGAGAAGAATCTAAGCTTCTTGTGAAGGATATAATTGAAGTCAACATCGGCACAGAAGAAGTGCCTCGGATGGTTAAGTTGGGAGAATCCCTTTCATATCAGGAGCATAATACATTTGTCTTAATTTTTCATGAATTCTCTCACATATTTGTATGGTCCTACGTAGACATGTCAATACTTGATCCTACATTAGTGGTACACAATCTTGTTGTGAACCTAGATGTTAAACCCATTAAGTAAAATCTTAAGAAAATGCATCCTCAGGTGGCCTTGTTGGTTAAGGATGATCTAAAAAGATTACTAAGAGTAGGCTTCATTTGGCCTATCGACTACTCAGAGTGGATATTAAATGTTGTCCCTATTCAGAAAAATCTTGTGGGTATCAGAATTTGTACGGATTTTATAGATATTAACAAATCTTGTTCCAATTACGACTTTCCTCTCCTCAATATAGACATGATTATCGATTCTAATGTTGGCTATGAAATTATATCACTCATTGATGGATTTTCTAGTTACAATCAGATCAATATTCTGGAGGAGGAAAAACATAAAACAACTTTTACAACCCTTTGGGGAACTTTCTATTACCAAGTTATGCCTTTTGGCCTTAAGAAAGCAGGCACAACTTATCAATGGGAAATGAAATTCATCTTTCATCACATGATTTGGGAAAAAATGGAATATTATATATATGACATCCTAGGCAAGTCCAAAACAAGAGAGGTTTTACAGCGCATCTTTTAACATCTAAGAGACTATAAGGTCCGTTTAAACCTAAAGAAATGTGTCTTTGGCGTACTATCATTGAAAATTTTAGGCTTTATAGTATCAGAGAGGGGAATAGAAGTAGACCCAACAAAGACCCGCAACCATCACAGAGATGCCTCCTCCTACAAACATAAATAAATGCAGAGCTTATAACGGAAAATAAAAGCAACTAGGAGATTTATTTCCCAGCTCGTAGATAAGTGTCACACATTTACACATCTTCTCAAGAAATATGTCAACTTTTATGGGTTCCAAAACAACAAGAATTTTTTTTACTAAGAGAATATTTGTCAAGACCCCCTGTGTTAATGCTACCTATCACACGTGAACCGTTGCTGTTGTATATCTTTGCTACACAATTTGTAATTGGATCACTCTTAGCCCAATATGACAAAGAGCAGAGGGAAAATTCTATGTACTATTTAAGTTGGACATTGGTTGCTTATGACATCAATTATCTGCAAATCAAAAAGGCATGCCTGGCCATAGTTTTTTCTTTTGAGAAAATGCGTCATTATTTGTTAAACAACAAATTCAAGCTTATATCAAAGGTGGACCCATAGAAAATATCTATTTTCAAAACTAATGCTTATAGGTAGGATGCTCAATTGAATCATCTGACTTGGTGAGTTTTACATAGAATTTTTCTAAGAAATCAATCAAGGGGAAGGTACTAATAGATCAATTAGCTGAAGCCCCTCTACCAGGAACAAGAACCATTAAGTCTGGAACTTCCAAATGCTTCACTCATGTATATTGAGGAATCCATATTATGGCACATGTCTTTTGATGGATTATTCACATTCCATGGTTCAGGAGTGGGGGTTGTCCTTATAACCCCTTCAGGGGACATGATCCCATAATATTTCAAAATAGGATTCCCATGCACCACAAACATAGTAGAATATTGTTAGCGAGAATTTTTTTTGGGTGGGCAAACTTGTGGATTTCTTGCCAACGCTCTGGGAATCTAAGTCCCTCTACTTAACAGGTGCAGTTGTTGTATATGCATACACGTGAAAAGGTGGATTTCTATGGTGGCCTTTCGGCCAGGAATCCAATAAGGCACTCCATTGTGACCCTATGGAAAATATAACAATCTCTTGCTATGTAAGTCTTCATCTATAGAGCGGGAAAAGGGAGTGATAAAAGAGGTAAGAGAACTAATGCTACAGGTAGAAAATCATATTCCTTCACGCACTAGTTAGAAACTTCAACACATACATTCATGAGAAGAAACAACCCTGTAAATAGCAACAAGACCAAATAGAATTTGATGAACACAAAGTATCATGAAACCCCTTAGTCAAAGAAAGATATAAACTCCTTCTTGTTGTATTGATTGCTTAGACAAAAGTTGTACATAGTGGAGAAATGGAAGAAATTGAGAAGGGGGGGAATAGAAGAAAATGGCTATCTCCTTTGTTCTCTCAAGGTGCAATATACTCTTGAGTTTACAAGACTAATCACTAACCCTTTACAAGGTTAACGACATTAAAATTTATAGAATGAAAGGTGAATTATCATCTAACTCATGAACCTCCATATGCCTTAATATGACTTAAGACTGTTCATATTCCACTTTAAATATTTAAGTCCCTTTTATAATAGCAAGGTGAATTAATTTACATTATGTTTCTAAAGTCACTTTTAAGTGACTTAAAGGCATATCAAAAAGTGCAAACTCCAACGAAGAATTAGAACATTTGAAATCGAGAGAAAGTTGGGGGGAAGAGGAGAGAGAAAGGGAGAGAGAAGAAGAAGAGGAGATGTCACCCGATGAAGTCTGTTGATCCTTGTTGATGGAAAGCTCCAAATGTAGTGAAACTCTGAATCTTTGAACTCCTTGCACACTGTGAAACTCCTCCAAATTAGCTCTCGAACGCTCACCCAATTGAATGAACTAAGGTGGATATTGAATTCCCTGTGAAAAATTGCTAGGATGCTCCCGAAGAATGATGTCCCCTTGAATGCTTAGCCTTGTACATCCCATTGTGCAAAAACTTATCTTTGAGTGTAACTTACTATTTTTAGTAAGTTTGAAAAAAATAACTCCCTCAAACCTTAGCTGAGTGTTGTGACCTTGATTCCCCTTTCTCCCTGCACTCCTCACTTCTTTGGATCAAATTTCTATTTTTAGTACGTTCTTGAGGGCCCACTTAATATTTTTAGTAAGCGCCAAAAATTTCCGTTCTAGTGAATTCTCAGCTATAGTGCACCTATGATATCTTCATCTCCTTTGCAGGTTCTTTTGTTAATGACTTTCTCGAAATAGCAGTTCCTATGTAGTAGACCTGCTATTTTTATAAAGTTGGCCTCTGAGAGTCGGATTGACATGGAATGAAGTTTTTTGATATGGGGTTTTTCCCAATATCATCCCTTTGAAATTTAAGGCCCACCCGCTTAAAAAACCAGGAGATTTTAAAGTTTTAATTTTCAGACCTGGCAGTGCTTCTGGGTATGGTAGACATTAATGGATCTCAAAATTATAGGTCTGGTTTTCTGCTCCATTTTTCAATAAAATTATATTTTTGATGTGGGTTTTTTCTTCCGGTGCTTCACGTGTGATCTTACTTCAATCCAACAACTGGTTTGATGGGAAATCCCACTTCTTTCTTCGTTGAGCTAGAAAGGAGATTTCTTCATTATGGATAGTCTGTCACATGAGGGGGGAGTTTGAAGGTGTATTTTTATGGTATTGGGAAAAGGAATTAATAGAAATGAATGGTTTTTTGTTTCATTCATCGGCTTGCAATATTTCTTCAGATCTTTGTTTTTAGGCTATGGAGATTTTCACTGTTTTCTTCCTCTTGTTCTTCATTTCTCCTTCTCATTTCGTTGAAAAATCCTTCTAAGACCTGCACATAGCTATGGGGAATGTGTTAAAGTTCTTGGGTTGATAATTTCTGAGCATTTGCAACGGTGTAATGATGGTATAATGTTGCATAGGAAGGATGAAGATTGTCTTTGCACGGGAGTGGAAGTAGCTGAAAGCACTTAACCACAGTTAGATTTTTTGAATTTTTTGAAATCATGGAAGGAGACGCTTGGGAGAATTTTTCATTACTTGATTTCTCTAACCTTAGGGATATGTGGGACATCAAATTCCACGGTGGTCAAGAGGACGCCACATGGCGGTGATTCGACGGTAGGGAATGAAGGTGGAAAAGCTACTTTAAAGCACTTGGGGCTGGAAATTGGTCACATGGGTGTCCAAATAACTCCCTATGAGGGATGGGAATATTTTTCCATTTCTGATGTCCCCCACCTTAGGTAAATAAGGGAAATAAGTTTCCACAGTGGTCCTGGAGGTGACATGTGGCGCTCGATCCAACGATAGGGAATGGATGCTCCAAAAATGCACCTGGGGGCTGAAACTCGAACACATGGGTGTCCAAATGACTCCCCATAGGGGATGGGTGCATTTTTCAAGGTCTTATGTCCCCCACCTTAGGTTCACAAGGGGCATCAAATTCCATGGTGGTCCTGGAGCTAACACGCGGCACCTGATCCGATGACAGTGAAGGCATGCTCTAAATAAGCACCTGGGGGCTGATCTATCAAGTCTTGACATCATATGAGGGCCCCAAAGGTCACGTGGGGGCTGATATACCTGACCTTAGGGACTTCCGGGACATGAAATCCTGCCAAGATCCTGGTGCCGACACATGTCCTCTTGAAAAAATGACTAAGTCCTGAACTGCGTTTGAGAGGGTAACTTAGAACGAAGATAACTTGAGCTCCCGGTGGAATTTCTTAGTGAAATTTTATATGATCATGAATATAAATGTCATTTTGAATCCAATTATTTGGGTTTAATGTCTTGATTCGGCCATATGATCCATGAAAAAATAGATTTTTCATCTGGTACTCCACTTATGCCTGAGAAAAACTACCTGTCAATCATATGTGCCAAGGTGTTGTGAAAAATATTATTTTACCATAATGTAGGTATTAGAATCCTATTTCTGATGATGTTTTGTTTTACTTCTAAATCCATCTAGAGCTCTCGAAATCTTCTTCTGAAGCGCAACAGCTGTTTTAGGCCTGTGTACCGCCTAGGCTTGTAAACCTTATTTTTTACTTAGACTGCTCCAAGTCTTGCATGACTTCCCTAGACCTTCCAAAATCATTATAATGATGTTCCAAGGTATTTCATTAGCCTCTATGTTGATTTTTTTCTTTCGTTCCACTCCAGGGGGTGATTCGATCCTGGGAAGGCCAGTGATAGCCCTTCCCGTGACTGCCCAAGATTTGCATTTTCAATGAACTCCTAAAATCACCTAGGGGGAATGAATAGAATTTCCTAAATCACCTAGGGGGATGAGATTACATTATTTAGTAGGTCATTTGGACTGATTGGATAGACCTGGGGTGTCTTGTAATGATGGGACTTGAAAAAATTAACATTGGGGTATCGTTGTCATGCTTGGAAACTATCAATTTCCCTGTTGCACATTTACACAACAACAACTGGCTCTAGCTTGGGGACATGACATGGAATGAGCATAGTGAAGACATGACATGGGAATCAAGAATCTCAATTTTAGACCATATAGTTTGTTAACCAGTGCCTTATCCATTGGGCCCTATGGAGTCATGTACAACTTCTAGAAAGGAAGATTAGAAGGAAACAAACACACACAAAATGAAGGAAAGGAAACACACAACACACAACAGGAATTGAAACACACGCAACAAAAAGGGAAACACACCTATCAATCAACTATGGTACAAGTTGGGGGACAACCCACTTTCATTGAAATACTTTTCATTTCTCAAAAGTTACTCCTGAAGAGGCAACACCGAATGATGATGTTCTGCGAAGCCATTGACGGGTTCCACAAAGTATCCTCCTTTCCTTAATTTTTTATGGAAGCTAGATTCTTCCATGATTGTTCTTTTACTTTGTAGGAGTGAGTCCATGTGAGATTCTTGATGCTCTGGTCCTTGCTTGGAAATTCCAATGCCTTCGTGTTCTTTGAATTCAGTCTCATAGTTCCAGTTTCCTTCTATGTTTATTCATATAGCTGATTTTCCATTGAGCATCTCATTGCTGCCCCAGGGCTGCTTTTTATTCAAAATACATGACATTCTTGATTCTTTTCTTTCCTAGGCCTATGCTCATTGACATCTTCTCCATGAGAAACATTTGATTCATCCTTTATCTCTACTCCACAGTGAGGCATTTGAGTACGAAAGGAAGAACTGGAGGAAAACTCATACTTGTCCCGTATGTATATAGCATGAGTGAAGAGATTGAGAATCAACTCAGGGTCTTCCACAACTTCTACTACATCAAATATTTCTTGCAAAAAGTTACGCTTCATCATTTCCTGCAGCTCATCTTGATATTTCTTTGAAGAATCTTTATTTTGCAGCTCAAGGAAACTATTTGAAGGGATTACCTCATCATCTCGAGAATCACTGCACTCTACCAATCCTTCATCAAAAAGAGCTTCATCTTTAGAGGTCTCGAAACTCCTTTCTTCAATTTCTACATCATGGAAAGAGTCTTCATCTTCAAATCGGAAAGAAAATATCTCCATTTCGATATTGCATCCATCAATCATTAGCTCAAGAGTGGCATCATATATTTCATCTTGCCTTATCTCAATATGGCCAACCTTCACATTAGCTTCACGCTTATCTTGCAAATTTTTGGCTTGCATCAGGAGCTCGAGGTTGAGCTCAGGATCTTCAATTTATTCTGTGGTTCTAAGCAATTCTTGTACAGACATCTCTTTCTCATTGTTCAAGGGCTCATTATAGATTAGCTTGATCTCTTCCTGGGTGACATGATCAAGGTAGTCCTCATCTTCAAATGGGAATGCGAAAATGTCTTCATCACGGATAAGAACATAAGCTGATTTTTCCTTTTGAAAATCATCAAGAGCCATCTCCTCTTCTTCATGGTTTACATTATCCAGCAATTCAGGGCTGCCCTCTTGTAGCTCAAATCTTCTCACTACTTCTTCAAAATCTAAATATCTCTAGGAAGGCATGTTTGGCCCTATCAAGATGGGAATATCCTCTTCCTCCTTGGTTGCCACAAATTGATTCATCTGCCTGCTACCTTGATACAAGATGTTAGCCTCCGATATTTTGGACTTTCATACTGTGTACCTCATCTTCTTCTTAGGAAGTAATTTCTCCATGTCTCCCTTCACTGGTATAGTTGCAAAACACAAATTCATCTGAATTTTCCCTCCCAACTCTCAACAAAAATTTCTACTCAACAACATTTGAAACAAGGCTAGGACATCTACTACCAAAATCATCGCAGAAACTTTCTTGTCTAGAAATATGGCAAGAGCCACATGTGCATCTTTAACCTTCCCTACAAGTGAGACCTTTTTCGATTCCAAATAGTAACAAGAGCCACTAGGTGGACTCATTGTAAGTTTAAGATCCTTTGTGACCTTCAAAGGCATAACTTTTTCTGAGGCACCAAAATTTATTATTCAATTATTTAGCACATATTCTCCAACAAGAAGGGAGACATAGAAAGGTTCAACTTTATCAATCTTCGATGCACTCAGAGAAAGCATGTTCTGTGAGGGAGGTGTAGGTGAGTTTGGGAACATGCCTTTGGAATGATGAGCTACATCATCGGGTGTTAGACTACCATTTTTGATGTATTAGAAAAACCTCTCAAATTGTTCAGGATGAGTCCGTAAATATTCAGTTTCAGTAATCTGTACATTGGCCTTGTTTGCATATTATATGAAGTCAAAGGGAGAAAATGTGGACAAGGGGGGTGAAGGGACTGATTTTGGAGTCTGGATAGGCTTAGGAGCAGGATTTGATGTTTGAGGAATGGAGGGTATTTTGAAAGGCACACTAGGATATTTCAAGGAATTAGATTTTGTAGAAGCAGATTTAGATTTAGACTTAGAAGAGACATTAGAAGACTTACCTGGGATTATGGGAGCCTTCTTACTTGCTACAATATCAGGCTCCAACAATGCAAAATTCATGGAAGATGGAAGTGGGGATCCTCGACTGATTATTTTATTTTACGGAGTCTCCATAGGAGATTCATCAACCTTGTTTTCTTTTGTAGCAGTGGAGGGAGGTGCTCTTTTCTTGGACTGAGAATGAGTGAATACCGTACATGAGAAACTAGGTGCATCCTCTTCATCTTCTTCATCACATCGAGAATACTCACATAATTTGATTTGTGCATTGTTCTCAAACTCGTCATTTTCTAATAAATCACCACCTTCACTTTCTTGTTCAAGGTCTTCTTCATCTTCTTGAAATCTGCAATTTATGTTCATGGGTGGGGCCTCCAAGGTGAGCCTTTGGGGTTCTCCCACAATCTGATTTTTGTTGCTTCTTTGGGAAGAAAAACGTTCAAATATTTCCCTCTTCAAAGATGCTATCTCATTCACTAACTTTTGCAACGATGGATTGGTTCTCTTATCTTCAAGACATTGGGCCTTTCCCTTTGATGGATTCTTTATCTTTCCAAAGAGGATGAGATCGTCATCCAATTCAATGGCCCTCCTTTTTGCTTCTACAATGTTCCTTGGTTGAACCCTTCATAGGAGAAATCCAACCTCTAGTGATTGAGCATTTATGAAGAATATTTTGATATGGTTCTAAGAGGGTGAATCTTCTTCCGGTATCCTATGAAGCAACTGATCGAAATGAGCCACAAAGTCTCTCATTGTTTCACTTTCTCCTTTACTCATTTGAGCCAACTACACCAAGAGGTCTTGACAATCTTCAATTGATTTAAATCTTTCTTCTAAGGCAGCCTTGACGTCATCCCAGCCAGTGATGGATCGAGAAGGCAGGAGGTAGAACCATTCTGCTACTTTTTCTTGGAAGGACTCCATGAACAATCTTACAGCAACATCTTCATGTTGGACACCAAGAATTCCACATGATGTAATGAAAGTAGCAATGTGTTCTTCAAGATGTTGTGTGTTGTCACCTTTGAACTTTGGAAAGTTCTTGTAGGAATCCGCTGGTAGATCATGGAGAGGTGGCTCAAGAGCAAGATGACCCATATTCCTTCCCCATGGAACAATGTGTTGAAATATTTCTTCTTCATCTTCCATTGTCATTTTTGCTTTTGCTCTTGCTTCTAGGAATTCTTCTTCAAATTCTTCTTCTTCTAGGAGCTCAATTCTCAATGGTGGTTGAAAAATGGGAGAATTTGAAGGTGGAGTATCCATAGGAGTTTTGATAGGATTTCTTGGTGAACTTTGTGAAGATCCAGATGGAGAGGAGGCTTGAGAGAAGAAGTATGTATTATCTCTAATTCGTTCTTGCTGATTTTTTGAAGCCGCGAAATTTAAATCATCAACACCTCTCGACCTAATCAATCTGGAGTGTCTTCCTTTAGCCAACTTTTGAAAACTTCTGTAGTCAAAACATGAAAGGACAATGTGGAATGTGAAAAGACATGTGTAAAAATTGGAAGTGTATCTTTTAGCCACGGAATTTCATGAACTCTTTTTTCTGATTTTTTCAATATTTGATTTTTTTGGGACCTTGCGGTCATATATTGGGTGCAGACGATACTAAATCTGCCCCACGATGGGCACTAAAAAAATTTTGGCGAGAAAATTCTTCAGGTTAAAAAACTAATGGATTTCTTGCCAACGTTGTGGGAATCTAACTCCCTCTACTTAACCAGTGCAGCTATCATATGTGCATGCACGTGAAAAGGTGGATTTATGTGGTGTACTTTCAACTGGGGATCCAACAGGGGCACTCCACTGACCCTGCGGCAAAGCTAGCAATCTCTTGCTAGGGAATTCTTTGTCTGTAGAGCGGTAAATGGGAGCGAGAAAAGAGGTAAGAGAACTAATGTTGCAGGTAGAAAATCAGATTCCTTCACGCACTAGTTACAAACTTCAACACATGCATTCATGAGAAGAAATAACCTTGCAAATAGCAACAAGACCAAATAGAATTTGATGAACACAAAGTATCATGAAACCCCTTAGTCAAAGAAAGCTTTAAACTCCTTCTTGTATTGATTTCTTAGACAAAAGTTGTACATAGTGGAGAAATGGAAGAAATTGAGAAGGGGGGGGAATAGAAGAAAATGGCTATCTCCTTTGTTCTCTCAAGGTGCAATATACTCTTGAGTTTACAAGATCAATCACCAACCCTTTGCAATGGGAATGGTGTTACAATTTATAGAATGAGAGGTGACTTATTGTCTTCCTCATGACCCTCCATAGGCTTTAATATGAATTGAGACTGTTCATATTCCACTTTAAATATTTAAGTCCCTTTTATAATAGCAAGGTGACTTAATTTACATTATGTTTCTAAAGTCACTTTTAAGTGAGTTAAAGGCATATCAAAAAGTGCAAACCCCAACGAAGAATGAGAACATTTAAAAGTAAGAGAAAGTTTGGGGAAGAGGAAAGAGAAAGAGAGAGAGAAGAATAAGAGGAGATGTCACCCGATGAATTCCATTGATCCTCGTTCATGGAAATCTCTAAATGTAGTGAAACTCTACATCTTTGAACTCCTTGCACACTGTGAAACTCCTCCAAATAATCTCTCAAATGCTCACCCAGTTGATTGAACTAAGGTGGATCTTTTCCCTGTGACAAAAGGGTAGGATGCTCCCAAACAATGATGTCCCCCTAAATGATTATCCTTGTACAACCCATTGTGCCAAAACTTCTCTTTGACTGTAACTTACTATTTTAGTAAGTGTGAAAAAAGTAACTCCCTCATTCCTTAGCTGAGTGTTGTGACCTTGATTCCCCTTTCTCCCTGTGTTCCTCACTTAATTGGATCAAATTTCTATTTTTAGTAGGTGCTTGAGGGCCCACTTACTATTTTTAGTAAGTGCCAAAAATTTCTGTTTTGGTGAATTCTCAGCTATAGTGCAGCTCCGATATCTTCATCTCCTTCGCAGGTTCTTCTGTTAATGACTTTTTTGAAATAGCAGTTCCTATGTAGTAGACCTGCTATTTTTAAAAAGTTGGCCTCTAAGAGTTAGATTGATGTGGAATGAATTTTTTTGATATGGGTTTTTGTCCAATATCATCTCTCTGAAATTTTGGGCCCGCCCACTTAAAAATCCAGGAGATTTTAAAGTTTTAATTTTCAGACCTAGCAGTGCTTTTGGGTACGGAAGCCATTAATGGACCTCAAAATTTCAGGTCTAGTTTTCTCCTTTGTTTGTGAAGACAATAATATTTTTGATGTGGGTTTTTTCTTCTGGTGTTTCACGTGTGATCTTACTTCAATCCGACAACTGGTTTGATGGGAAATTCCACTTCTTTCTTCGTTGAGCCGGAAAGGAGATTTCTTCATTGTGGATGCTCTATCACATGAGGGGGGATTTTGAAGGTGTATTTTTATGGTCTTGGGAAAAGGAATTAACAGCAACAAATAGTTTTTTATTTCATGCACTGGCTTGCAATATTTCTTCAGATCTTCGTTTTTAGGCTATGGAGATTTTCATTATTTTTTATAAGAACCTTACATATAATAAATCAATAAATTACAGAAGATAACACAACACCAGATATATGTGTGGCCAATATGCCTTAATATGCAATATATTTAGAATAATACCCTTAAGGTAGGGCAACACCAAACAATGCTCCTTAAGGAAGGAGTAACTCCACAATCTCCCAAGATGGGAATCCACTTCAAGGGGGACGCCTCCAATATACCTCTACCAAGTAGAAGACTCAACTCAGACATCCCTTCCCTCATAACGATACTCACATCCTTTAAATAGGCTAGGTAACACCTTATCCCAATGTAGGCCGACCCATTACCCAATATAATTAATTCCTATGTGAGCCCATATAACTAACTAAGGGGATGTGCGCCACATGTTGACATCTCCATCAACCCATACATATTATATTATCATTTCCCAAGGTACATAGCATTGCCTCCCTCTTTGACATGTTTCGTCCTCGAAACATAAGAAGAAACCATATAATGAGTGTGCTTTAAATTATTGCACACTTGTTGTCATGCTCAATCATCCAACCACCCATATGAAATCCTAGTGGATGATATTGCTCCCAACTTTATTCCATATTCCATTGTTCTTTTATAATTCCATCATGGTCCATATGTGTTCCTCCTCAGCATCCATGCATATCCATAATGATTATTCCTTTGATTCCATGTCATACAATTATTGTTCTATTGATTCCATGTATAGCCAAAATTATTACTCCTCCAATTCCTTGTATATCCATATAGATTACTGACCTCATGTGTTTGAGCATGTCTCTATGATGTTTTCCTGTCATGATGATATGGGTGTCTATATGGTGTAACATTATCAATCTTTTCCTCTACTTTCTTTTCTAACTTGTTTGTTATTTATTTTTTCTCTTGAGTAGAGAAATTAATTTTGAATTTTTCATCATGTTTTTCATCCTCTCCTTCTGATTCATCCTTATTCCCTTCGTCACCATCTTCAAATTCATCTTCATGATCTAATTTTACATTACTTTTTTCTCTGCTAAGTGTGATATCTTGCAATGTAATATTTTTTTTGCTTGTACCATACTTTCATGAATTTATTTTGCACATTAATATTAATTGTTCCCAATGCTTCTAACCAAGGATATCCAAGAACAATATATCCATACCATCCATATCTAAAGCATAAAAATCTGAATGTAAAACATATTTATCCATATAAATCTTTAAATCTTCAAAAACTTGAATTTTCCTACCATCCATTTGAGATTCCTTGATATGCTTTGTTTGCACATGTAGATTTTGAGCTACATCCATATTGATGAAGTAATATTTTCTACTAGGGTTTATGGAAACAATTACCTTTTTTCTTTGAATGCACCCTTCAAACTGAAATATTGAAGCTTCCTTCCTTGGAGATGCACTATCATGTGTAGCAGCTTCATCATCAACATCTTCTTCTTCTTCTTCTTCATCTTCTTCTTATAATGTTTCTTCTGCTTCTAATTCTTCTTCTTCTACTTCTTCTTCTTCTTTTTCTTCTTCTTCTTCTTCTGCTTCATATTCTTCTTCTTTTGTTGCCCATTTTCCCATGAAAACTTGTTCCAGTTCCTCCAAAGACCAATTAGATTTTTCCTTTTCTAACTCAAAAAACCAAATCTGTGCAGGGCCACTAATCCACAACTTGAATAACCAAATATCTGATGGTTTAGAGAATTTAACTCTAAATTTGTTCCACCATTCTCTAGCATCAATCCTGCCATCTCCAAAAAAACGTACCATCCCCATGATCCACAAAACTAGGGTTTTAGGAATAGACCCTTTTGATCAAACCTTGTTCTAAACCTTTCAGCTAAAGGTTGGCCAAAAATGAGAAATCATAGAACACAAACCCCAATTTAATTATTTAGAGGTTTCCGAAAATGTAAGAAATTAAGGAAAAATCCTCAAATTGCGGCCTGTGGAGCAAAATAGTGAAAAACAATAAAACTGAAATAACTCTGTCAAAATAGATCCGCCAATTCTGAAATTTCAGTGGTATCACTATCTAATATATTAACAATAATTAAAAAAACATTATTTCCTAATTAGTCATTATTCAGAAGATATAGATGAAACCTTAGAATTAGGGTTTTAACCCTAAAATGGAAACAAATTTTGTAAAACAGCTTCAAAAATATGAAATTCAGAGGGAAGAACACTTGAACTATGTGTCCACTCCCCAAAAAAAATATCTGAAAAATTCTAAGTAAATCTCAAGATATAGACGAATGACCAACATTAGGGTTTCATCCCACAAATTACTCAGATCACTACTCTGATACCACTTGATAAGAACCTTGCATATAATAAATCAATAAATTTTAGAAGATAACACAACACCAGATACATGTGGGGCCAAGATGCCTTAATATGCAATATATTCAGAACAATACCCTTAAGGTAGGGCAACACCAAACAATGCTCCTTAAGGAAGGAGTAACTCCACAATCTCCCAAGATGGGAATCCACTTCGAGGGGGACACCTCTAATATACCTCTACTAAGTAGAAGACTCAACTCATACATCCCTTCCCTCATAATGATACTCACATCCTTTAAATAGGATGGGTAACACCTAATCCCAATGTAGGATGACCCATTACCCGATATAATTAATTCCTATGTGAGCCCATATAACTAACTAAGGGGATGTGTGCCACATGTCGGCATCTCCATCAACCCATATACATTATAATATCATATCCCATGTGAACCCATACATGTAACTAAGGGGACATGTACCACATGGCGGCATCTCCATCAACTCATATATATTATATTATCATATCCCAAGGTACATAGCAATTTTCACCCTCTTGTTCTTCGTTTCTCCTTGTTTCGATGATAAATTTTTCTGAGACCTACACATAGCTATGGGGAATGTGTTTAAGTTCTTGGTTTGAGTAGGTCTGAGCATTTTCAATGGCATAATGATGGTAGAATGTTGCAAAAGAAGGATGAAGATTGTCTGTGCACGAGAGTGGAAACAGCTGGAAGCACTGAGTGGTTAAATTTTTTGAATTTTTTAAAATCGTGGAAGGAGAAGCTTGGGCGTATTTTTCATTACTTGATGTCCCTAACCTCAGGGACGTGAGGGACATCAAATTCCATGGTTTTCAAGAGGATGACATGTGAAGGCGATCTGATGCCAGGGAATGAAGGTGGAAAAAGCTTCTTTAAAGCACTTGGGGCTAGAAATTGGTCACATGGGTGTCCAAATGACTCCCTAAGGGGGCTGGGAACATTTTTCCATGTTTTCTGTCCCCCACCTCAGGTACATAAGGGACATCAGTTTCCACGGTGGTCCTGGAGGTGACACGTGGCTCCCGATCCAACGGTAGGGAATGGATGCTCAAAAAATGCACCTGGGGGCTGAAACTCGGTCACGTGGGTGTCCAAATGACTCCCCATGGGGGCTTGGTGCATTTTCCAAGGGCTGATGTACCTGACCTAAAGGACTTTTGGGACATGAAATCCCGCCAGGCTCCTGGTGCTGACATGTGTACTCTCAAAAAAATGACTAAGTCCTGAACTACATTTGAGAGGGTAACTTAGAACGAAGATAACTTGAGCTCTTGGTGGAATTTATTGGTAAAATTTATATGATCCTGAATGGAAATGGAATTTTTAATCTAATTATGGGGTTTCATGTCTTGATTTGGCCATATGATCCCTGAAAAATCATATTTTTTATTTGGTACTCCACTTGTGCCTGAGAAAAACTACCTGTCAATCATATACGCCAAGGTGTTGTGAAAAATATTATTTTACCATCATTTAGATATTAGAATCATCTTTCCAATGATTTTTTTTTTACTTATAAATCCTTTCGGAGCTCCCAAAATCTTCTTCTAAAGCTCAACAGCTATTTTAGGCCTGTGTACCACTTAGGCTTGTGAACCTTGTTTTTTACTCAAACTGCTCCAAGTCTTGCAGGACTTCCCCAGACCTTCCAAAATCATTTCTATGATGTTCCAAGGTATTTCATTCACCTCCATGTTGATTTTTTTCTTCTGTTCCACTCCAGGGGAGGTGATCCGATCCTGGGAAGGCCAACGATATCCCATCCTGTGACTGCCCAAGATTTACATTTTCAATGAATTCCTAAAATCACCTAGGGGGAATGAACGGAATTTCCTAAATCACCTATGGGGATGAGATTACATTATTTAGGAGGTCATTTGGACTAATTTGATAGACCCAAGGTGTCTTGGGATGATGGGACTTTAAAAAATTAACACTAGGGTATCGTTGTCATGCTTGGAAATTGTCAATTTCCCTATTGCACATTTACACAACAACAAATATGAAGCTCTCATTGTGGGGATGAATATAGCTATACTCTGAGACATCAGATAGTTCTATGTTACTAGAGACTATATTTTGATTATCAAACAGGTCACAGAAGATTATAAACTTAAGGATGAAGAACTCATTCCTTACAAAAACATGGTTGATACATTAAAAGAGTTTTTTGTGCAGATCACCTTTGCATATATTCCTAGAGTACATAATCAAGTAGCAAATGCCATGGAAATAATGGGTTATTTGCAAACCATAACACCTGGGTAGAATGATATACCTTTCTTCGTGGATCACTTGCTGACACCAGCATATGATATGCCCAAGTCATGTTTGGTATGTGATGTTGTTGGTCCCCATTCACCCTGGTACTATGATAATTTTAACTGCCTTAAAGATAGAACCTTCTCACTTGACATTTCCTGATCTGATAAATGAAACCTCATCCAATGTATATCCTGCTACACATTACTTGGGGGAACTTTCTATCATTGAGGGTAAGATGGGAATCTGTTGCGTTGTCTTAATGTTGATTAATCTATCTGAGAAATTAAGGAGATTCGTAAAGGTATCTTTGGGGGTCATAAAAATGGGATAGTCCTAGCCAAGAAGACACTTAGAGTAGGCTACTATTAGCATACCATGGAAAATGATTGTTGCAAGTATGTAAACAAGTTTTTTATGTGTTAAAAGTATGATAATATGATTCTTGCACCAGCACAATCCTTGTAGCTTATTACAACACCATGGCCTTTCACAAAGTGGGGGCTCGATATCATAAGAAATCTTACCCCAACATCATCTGATGGCCACATGTTCATTATAACTACCACCAAGTACTTTAAAAAGTGGGTAGAGGCTTTTCCTCTTACCTATATCACAGGTGCATAGATATCTAAGTTTATAATGAACCATGTCATTTGATGTTATGACATCCATTCTTCCCTTGTCATAGACAATGATAAATATTTCAAGAATAAAATTGTTAAGGCATTATGCAAATGTTTTCAAATCACTCTCAAGTACTCAACCCCCTATTACCCTCAAGGTAATGGGTAAGTTAAGGACACTAATAAAACCCTTGTCTGTATTATGGAGAAGATGGTGAATAAGACTGGCTGCAACTAGAATTCATAGATTGACCCTACCCTCTTGGAATACAGAACATCCATCTGCACCCCTACTAGTTAAACTTCATATTCCCTTGTATTCAGCACTGAATTCATTTTACCTCTTTAAATCAAGCTCCCATCTATATGTATAGAATTAAAAAATTATGTGAATAAAGAGGAGGATTACATAGTAGCTCAGATAACATAGTTGGAGTTGTTGGATGAGAAGAGACTTCATGCCCTTGATCACCTAAAAGTGTATCAAAATTGATTGCGTATATGTTACAAAAAAATAATGAAATCTCACTAGTTTGAGGTAGGAGATCTTATAATGAAGGAAAACCAGTTTAACACCACAAAAGATAGTGAAAATAAAGGAAAGTTCAAATCAAACTAGTTAGGGCCATATGTTATCATCACAAAATGTCATTTGGATGCATACAATCTAGTCTATTCAGTTGGTGATGAGATGAAGGATCCTATGAATGCTATGCATCTTAAGCATTTCTACGCTTGATTATGGGGTTCCTAAAAAAAATCAGAAAAATAAAATAAAAAATCATAAAATAAATAGAGAAATCAATGCATCCAAGAGTGAAAACCACACAATTTTGGCACTTTGGACAAGTCCTTTGGTGAAGACTAGTTTCTGGTGCCATTGAAGAGTCTGTTGTTCATAAGAATCTCCAAATGTGGGATTATGATGGCTTTATCCTAAGTTAGTCCTTGCCTTTCTTTGAGATACTTTTGAGCCTTTCCCTCTTGGCCTTGATCCGGTTGATCCAAATTTTGTGTAAAATGTTATCCTTTGTATATTCCCATCTCACACAAGGGGAAAATTTACATCTTCAATTATTGAACATACACATGGCATTATGCCCTTATACATCCCATCTAATGCTAGGGGCATCCACGTTTCTTTGCACATATCTGCGAAAAACTTTTGAAAATATAAAAAACATGCGTATAACATTTTGAAAATCCCTAAACGTTTAAAAATGTTTCATTGAAAAACTCAAAACATTGAAATACATTTTGTATAAAAACTCAAAACAACCAAACATTGTCTCAAGATACTCCCAAAATAGCATAAAAATTCTTGAAACTGTCTCGCAAAAATAAAGTAGTAGTTTACTTACTTTAGTTGAGTTTTGATTACATTGATTCTTTCTGTTGTGTGTTGTTAATTGAATTCATTTCTTTACTTAGATTGAATGTTAATTTAATATATTATGAATTACATTGAGTTCATTTTATCTTGCATATATGTATATGATTGTGTTGACTATATTAGATTTGATTAACTCGTGTTTGTTTTTTTCTTGTACATTTTTATCATCTCATCATCAATATCATCTAACATCATGTCTATACATCATATATCAAAAAATTCTAAGTCGACATCAAACATGTATGCTAAGATAGTCATAATATTATATCATTAATCGGGAAAGAGGGGTTGTGCTAATCAAATTCTATCCCCCCCACACCAATATCAAAAATAAAAAAACATGGTCTAGTCAAAGTATCTCATCAACATACAATGTGATATCATCAAATGTTATATCATAATCAAACAAACATGTGATATAAACATAGACCATGATAAAAATATGAATTACACATGCTATCTCATAAACAAAATGTGATATGTCAAAATGGTCCATCATCATCATATATCATCATAAAACAAATGTCCATGTACAAAATCATGTGTCTTGATACATATCAGATACAATGTGCCATCATGGGCATGGGTCAAAATTGTGCCTTCAATCACGAGGCATAATAAAAAATAATATATAAAGTACATTGTACAAAATAAAGTACCTTCATCATGAGCCATGATAAAAAACAGTACATATACATCATCTCAAAAGTATGCCTTCATATCGAGGAGTACATCAAAAAGATACATTAGGTACATCAATAAAATGAGGCATCCCTGACTCTCTCCCATGCCTAGACTGTTAGGTATGACACTAGGTGGGGGCATCTGTTGTGATGGACCCATTGAAGGAACTGCACTCTGATGCATAGAACCATGTTGTACTGAGGCCTATTGTACTGAAGGTTATTGTACCTAATCTTGTTGATCATGAGGTCCTCTATGATCTAAATCTCAACCTGACTAACAGATAACTAGTTGAAAGGAGTAGCCCTATGCCCTTCTAGGATGACCTTGTGATACAAATCCCTATAATATGATGACTATGCTAGCTTGTCATCAAATCTAGTAGTATATCCTGCATCCCAACTATTGTGGAGGCCCGCTTAAGAGCATCACACTCTCTTGTTAGTCTGGTTATGTCTAGATGAGCCTATGTCTACTCTGCAGCCAATTGAATCCTCTCTACAACTAGCTGATTCCTCTCAGTCATAACCTAAAGCTGATGAGCTACTACCTACTGTAATTTCTTCCTCAAGGTAGCTACCTCACCTGTATCTTATGTATATTGTAGTTCTCCTTATCTCCCCCACTAGACTATGTAGTGGGGACCCCCATCCATCCCAACTATCATCACCACCATCTCTCTCATCTCCTGAATCTACATGATCCCCTCCACCTCCTCCATCCCACATATCTGTGGGATCCCATCTTGGTGGACTAGGTGGTGGACTCGGTGCACGTGGAGGTGATAAAGGTACCTGTAGTGGAAGTATTTTTCAATGACACACTGTAAAGGACCCAACTATAGAGTCTTGCACCTATGGTTGTGCTATGTTGGCATATGAAACCTGTACCTATGGCTATATAGGCACATGTGCCCCTGAAATGGTATATTTACACCAAGTCTTCCTTAGCCCCTTTCATGTGGCACTGCCATGGCCCTTCTTGTGGAATTACATGTGGTCCTACCCGAGCACTTTCCTAAGCACCTCACCTAAGCCTTTGCTCTAAGATCTGGGCCTTGTAAACCCTTGCGCTGTTACTGCGATTATCCTTGTATTTATCACTACCATGTGGTATATGTCAACCACCATGGCAACATTGTAGCATACCATCCTAGATAATCAAGGGTTGCACCTAGATATGACTATGTGTGGTTATCGTTACACCAAGGCTAGTGGGACCACCTATAGGAAACTAGTGCAAGCTCATCCTAATATAATCTAAGGCCCAAAATGGAATGTCTCTCTGGACCTCTACCCATACCACATCTCATCACCGAGAATCCCCTGGATGAGACCAAACTGCCATGGTGGACCCTAGACCTACTATGTACCACTCAAGTATGTGGTCCCTACTCCTAATAATGAAGTGATCTACTACTGCATTGTTATCTAAGATTAACTACATCCTCAGGCCAATGATATAGTCTATATGGCTGCCATGTGATCATCCGGAGCTGAATCTCATCTAGAGACTTACATGTTAGTACAGTGTGTCTCCCATGTTCCTCGCAAATGTCATCACCATCTGGAATCCAACCCATAATGGATGGCTCGGCAAGAGTCCTGGGATCACAATGCTCTATTGGGAATCCCTATGGTGATATGATCCCATACCCATATCTTGAAGTAAAGATGTTGGACCCAAGGTATTCTTACCACGATAAGCTATCAAATGTAAATATGAGTAAAAATGGGCTATGTGCACTACCCCAACAATAAACCTCTCCCTGGATGAGGCCATGTATCACTCCAATAAGGCCCAAAGAGAACCAAGTGCCAGTCTTGTTCAGGAAGCAATATGCCGCTAGCAAGATCCATCTGAAATATGGGAACCCATCCAAGTCGAATGATCTACCATGCATGTAGTAATGTCAACTGACATACCCAAGAAATGTATATCTACTACTCCAAACATCTCAACAATACTCTGAAGATTACAGCCATGCAGTGGCCATCATATGTCACTAACTGACCTGTAAATCGACACTCTCAAAATCTGCCAAACATCCTCCAGTGTGATGCTCATCTTGCCTATCAGAAGGTGAAACATATGACTCTCATTCTGCCATCTCTCAGCTAAGGCTATAAGAAGGCTGTGGTCTAGAGTGATTTGTGGCATGCACGAGCCACATGTGAAAGACATGTCACATCTAGTGTAATCTCCAAATAGATTTGATCACACTATGAGAAGGTAGCCTCATAGGCCCTAATAACCACCCATGCCACTCTCGTGTCTCTAATTAGAGGCATGCCAATCTAAAAAATGGGGGAAAACACTTGTTAAGATCAATTTCTTCTACAAATCATCATCTACATTCTTCTATTCATCATTTAATTTTTTTTTTAAAACTTCCTAAATTCTTCTAAGGTCATTTAAAAATGCCTTTTTGTGCTAGTGCTGCCCCTTACAGTGCCATGCACCCATTTTGATGCTAGCGTCACCCTAGCACTAGTGCCCCCCTTTGTGCATCATTAGTGCCTTTATTTTCATGTAGGCAGGCGTGCCCCTATTCCCCCCTAACCCTGTTCACTACCACGTGCGTCTATATTGACAATGGTGCACTCATTTTCATGCCTACTCACATGCATATGCGTTTTTCCATCTTTATCCATGTTCTTTGCACATGAGCATGCCTCTTTTCACACATAGTGCATGGCCACACCTATGTACTTTCATGCCATCACACCCCCGACCATGCCTACACACCCCAAAGCCCATCACGTGCTAGCATGTTCAAACATTTTTCTACCTATAATAAATGCACTTAAATGAAGCTTAAATTCAAAAACATTACTTTATGTACCTATTAGCCATCCCTGAGGAAGCCTCATGTAATCTCAGACTCAGTTTGCAGGGTGTTTATGGTTCTAAACCCTCACTCATCTCTCTCACAAGTCAGAGCAAAATCACTTAGTAAAAATGTAGGGGTAACTATCAAATAACTAACCGCAATGGTTTTTACCCCTTGTGGTTGGGTTTATATACACGTTTTCAAACCCCTGCATCATGTCTCTCACACCCAAAGTGCTTTGGGACCATCGTGATTCTTCTAATTTCTTCTAGCACTCGTCCACGATGATTATTTTTAATAAATAATCATTTTTTGCAACCTGTTTTCACTATGTCGGGGGCATGTTTTTGCTTCCTGATGACCCTTTCTGCTACCTGGGGCATATTTTTGCTTCCCAACATTATTTGGTGACAGTCCCATGACATTTTCATTCTTCTAAACCATTTTATTCTTAGAAAATTTAAAAATTCTAAAAAATCACAAAAAACCCAAAAAAATTGGAAATTTTATAAAAAAATCCAAAACATTGGTAAAATCATCAAAAATCCAAAAAATTGTAAAAAAATCAAAATTTTTGCAAAAATTGGTAAAAACATGCACATGCAGTTGAAGCCTGTATCAAATGTATTGTCCTCAAAACATCTAAATTTGTCTTACAAAAGCATCTTTCTTCCAGTTTTCACTTGTTCTTGCACGCAATGACTCGCGGATCATTATGATTTACCTCCATTAATAAAAGTTGGTCTGTTTGCTATGTCTGTACTATATTGGCACAACGAGTTGTGTGGGTACTATGTTTGTAGCACATGAATGATTTTTCATAGGAATACTTTTGTACTCTGTTATTGCCCTTGCATGTATCCTTGCTTGGGGCACCATTTTCAACCCTTGTCATTAAACATGAACATTCGGGAACTGAAGCTTGATAACAAAAACATTAGTACAACTGTCTTGAACGTTGTTTGTTTAAGTATGTGTGTCTGTACTTATTTCCTCTTGTCAAGCTTGTTTACTTTCTTGTTTACATTAAATATGTTTATGGAGTATTTACATTGCATTACATTGTTTATGTTGCATGGAGTTAAACATATTTTACTTTCTCGTATTGCATTGTATTATGTATGTTGCACATGAGTTAAGAATTTTTAACAATGAAAAATTGTTCGTATTATAAATTTCAATGTTATTTTACACTTTTTTTGTATGCATATATTTTAATAAGGGTCTGATGATGTTGATCATTTAAGAAAAGTGTTGAAATAAAGGTGTTGATTGAATGAGCTGGATGCAAAAATTTATTCCCACTTTCATCTATCAATTCTCATTGCTATTCAAGGTTTCTTCTATATGAATTCTTCTATCCATTTCCTTCCTATTTTCTATTGTCAATTGAATTCTTCTATCACCCCATCAAAAACTCGAGAAGGTCACCCTCAATTCTATTAATTTTTCTTCAAAAAAATTATTTGTTTATGATTTTCCACTTTCTTTGCAGCGATGCCACTTGTGCCATCCCAAAGAGGGGCAAAATGTAGACACCTAAAATCCGCTTCCACGGTTTTAATACTAAACGTGGTACTCGATTATCCTCTTTGTCTCTCCATTTTCCATTATAATTAGTTATTTTTGTTAATTAACTAACATTTCCCTCTAATTTGTTTTATTAACAACAGCTTCATTAATTAACTAGCGTCTATCATATTCTGTATGCCAATTAACAACACTTCGTAAGTTACAATCCTCTTTGAATCAACAATTAGCTATTAATTAGCTAATTAATCCTATTTAACAAGCATTTAATCAATAAACCCTCTTATTAGCTAAATAACGCTTTCAAATGATTTCAATCTTATCAATTTCCCCTTCAAACACCTCCAATTAGCATAAAAAGCTTATTCTAGGCTATTAATTAATCCCAATTGATTAATTAAAACACCCTAAACTCCCATAAAGTATTAACTCACTTGCTAACTCACCTAACTATGGTTAATTAACCTAAGGTTACTTTATGCTTTATTCATTTTTCCCACATGCACTAAGTTGCAAGCTTTTCGCAAATGGAAAGCCTATAAACAGGACCAAGCTCCTTCCTCTCGAATTTACACCATGTTTTGAATAACATTAATCATATAAAATATATGAGCCTTACTCCCTTGTTGGAATATTTTTCATCCTCAGTTGCATCTGTTTCTTCAAGCTGATTAGTAAATAAATATCTAATATGGTTTTATAGACATTGTTAGAGAGGATCCTTCCACCTTCAATGAAGTAGCAACAACACACATTTTGATTGCTTTTAAATCTTCATAGGTTCAATTCTTTTAGCAATCAATTAAACATAGTAGGAATTTTTGTAGTTTAAATGGTTAAATTCATTTAGATTTCCTTTTGCATCTCATTAATATTTGATCATGATGTTTCATTTCTAAACTTAATCTTGGCTCTAGACTATTATTGTGGTTGTCTTTATTAGATATTTGTTGCTAAAGTTTGGGGTGTTATCAAAACTAGACCTAAATTTACAATTTTTTCTCTTGAGTCCTTCTAATCCCCCTCCCTGGTCAGTTTTCCTAATGTATTATGATCACCCTATCCTTGCAATTGATTCCCATGTGTTGAGAAAAATTTCCCTAGTGTGTGAAATGAGGTATCAAGGTCACCCATCTCATACGTTAAAGTACCTTTGAAAGGCTAGTCTTCTGGAAGGCCTAGAAAGATAAATTTCAGTTGTTTCACAACTGGTGTGCATCCTCTAGGAAATATCTCAGATCATCTGTAATTTTTTTTGGTGATTCTTTAACATGTTGTAACTGATTTAGGAAAGTTTAGGGAAGTTTTGAAGGTTTTGGGACAAACATTGCAACATCTGGTTTTTCATGGTTAAGGAGCAGGAAGTCAAAACAAGTACCTGGAATTCACCAGATGATTTCATAAGCTTCATAAGGAGTTAGAAGAAAATAAAATAATTTTAATAAATATTTAACATCACTCTACATGTTGGAAGTTTCAAATATTTCACAAGACTCAAGTATCTCTTAGGGCATATTAATCTTTATAGACACACCCTGTTGTCCCAAAGAAAAAGCATCTATTTCAAAGATTTGAAAGAAAAATTTAAGGATGATATGCATCATATTTATCTTTTAATGATATTGGGAGTAAAATAAATATACGATTTGACCAAAAAATTACTTCCTGGAGCTCTGGAAATCACGTCGACAAGTTATTTCTCGTAGGTGTGCTTCTCACAGTTAACCAATTTTGCAAGTGGACACTTGTTATTTCCTGGTTGGGTGAATTTTATTGTTTCTCTTATCCCCATTCCCAAGGGGACATAGGGGAAATAAAAAAATTCCCCTCCTTATGCTTTTCCCCTTTGTCTTCTATGTGACGAAAATGCAACACTCCAAAGGGCTTATCTAGATCATCTCACTCCTTCCTCATCTTGCATAAACATTGCAAATCTTATCATTACCATGTGAGAGAGATTTTTTATGTCCCTATTTTCTCCATTCCTAAGGGGATAGAGGGGACATAAAAAATCACCCCTCTCTCACCCCTTCCATGGTTTTTCATATGATCAAGTTCAAGCCCCTGAGTGTTTAAATTAGTCTTTCCTCACTTGCTCCTCACTGAATCATGTTTTGACACTTGTCATCGCCACATGAGGGTAATTTTATGTTTCCCTTTTATTCCCATTCCAAATGGTATAGAAGTGAAAATAAAATTCACCCCATTCAAATAATTTAAAACCATATTTTTCAACCTACTTGTTGCTAATACATCTGTTACTCAAAATACACTGCTGGGAAGCTATAAAACGCAATAAGTTGCTTTTTACCTCATTTATTCCTCTAATCTCAAAAAATACTCCATATTTGAAGATAAAAATACTCAAATTACATACAAACACATAAATTATTTTGTTAAAATCACTCCACAGAATCCATGATTTGAAGAACGAAGCTATTCTCATTGGCAACAAGTCAAAACTATGATTCTACTAAGATTTTCATTGATATTTCTTCTCCAAAGAATCATTGTGATAATTTAAAATAAAATAATCCATTAATGCCTTCCATAACATATTAAAACCTGAAACCATAACCTTTTAAAGTTTGTTTTTCAATTTCTAACAATTCTAGTTGGTAGGACAGTGAAAATTGAAGCACAAGATCCTAACAAGGATCCGAATTCAAAAATAAAGTTTCTGATGAAAAATGAGGCCAAAATAACCAATTAATAAAAATAGAATATTAAATTACCATACACATACTAAAAATAGTAAGTCCTTAAAATTTAAAGCCCCAATCACTCAACTCATTTGGAAACAGTGCAAAACTGCAGGAAAGAAAAAAATGGCTATTTTACCGAAAAAAGAAAAAAAGAAACAAGTAACTCCTAAAAATAAAAACTTTCTAAAAATATAAATACAACATCAAAAAATCATAGTTGAATGTTCCCGAAGTTTCATAATGTAAAATTTGAGAAAAATAGGTGAAACATCCCAGAATAGCAGGTCCTAGTCCCACCTGCTAAAAATAGAAAATATTCATTATGGATGTAGAAAGTTGCAATTGGCTCTGAGATAACTCATCATTTAGGTTAAATCCATCCCCATATATCCAAAGATCTATTTTTTTTTATCTAGTTGAGATGGGTGAGCTGGGTAAGCCAAGGTGAATTGGTTAAGGGGAGTCGAGGTGATCATGTTGGAGTGAGATCAATGAGCTAAGTGATCCCAGGTGAGCTGGTTGAGTAAAGAATGGAAAGTAAGATCTGTCAAGAATGAGTTTTAAAAAGGGAGGATAATGAATGAAGAGCATAAGGTGATTCCATATTCTAGGAGAACTCGTAAGTAGGAAAATCTCATTGTATATCCCACAAAACTTCTTGATTCAAGAAAGAGTGATCCATTCCAGCATCCCTCTCTTCAAAAACATACAGGTATGTATTTCCCAATAGTAGATCTTTCCCGCGATGAAAAATAAGTAATCCCACATCAATATCATGAAAGTTCTATGATTATCTACATTCGGTTAACTCCTAAAGAGTCATTCCCATGGATTCAAGGAATGATCAAAAGTGAGCCAATAATAATGCATCAAGTTGTCATGCCCAGCCTTTGAAGTAATCTCAAGAATCTTGAAATCCAAGTGAAGGAGGAAGGCTCAGACAATTTCCTTCTTCTATAGACACAAAATCACACACTTGGGTACATTTATATGTCCTAATCACATACTTGTGCTCATATGATTCCTAAGCGAGAAAAGTAAAAATTGACTATTTTTTTGCCTCTATTCTTTCTTTCTAGTTTCCTTCTTGATCTTACACAACCCACTGCCCAGTTTCACCTTCGTCACTTCAGATTCTCTAAGTTTTGACACCAATGCCCAACTAGGATGTTATTTCTTAGGTACCCTCATACCCTCTGGATGCCCTTGACCTCATTTTATCTTACTCGCCTCTTTTGGGCCTTTTCTAGTTGTTGAGAATCTTGATTTCTTATGGGTCATCCTTTTAGTGGTTAACTACAAATTTCAAACAAGTAAATCATATAAATACAATGTTATGTGATTAAATTAAAGTACCAATCTCTAATCATCTACTATCATCACCTAAGTTTGCATCCAAAGGCATCTAAGGGCATCAAATCATCCTTTTAGCTTGATTCAGGGGACAATGGATGACAAAATATGTATATACACATAAGAGGGGAAGTTCATTTTTCCAAAAAGATATCTATTTACATTGTCACATCTGCCACCATGGCATGGTTTCTCTTCCATCCCTGGATAGTTATCCATCACTTGCACACTTTGGGTGCATCATGTTTACTTCTTCCCCTCCTATAATCATTCAGTGTTCATCATTTCTCCTCTTACACTCCACACTTCATGTTTAATCTTTCTAAGAACTTTCAAACCATTTAATACATGCATTATATCATCATTACTTTATAACACACTCTCAGGATAAGGTTCACACTTAAATATTGAGTAAATAATACATCTATGAACCTCATAATATTCCACACTCTATGCTCTATGTTTCATTTATCTATCTTTCTAGTGAACACAAATTCAAACCATTTCTTGATGACCCATTATTTTTCTATGGTTCACTCTTGACTGTCGAGGGGTATTTTATAAATGAACCTCATCTCATACACATTTTTACACATCCACTCAGGGGGAACACTTCTCCTATCACATACACATTGCATATCATTCCACCTCACTCATTCACAACATAATGCATATCTTGGTTGCACTTAGTATTTCTTGCTTATACTTACACATACACTTTGTTTCCTACATTAGCTAGATACCTAGTATGTCACTATATTTTCTATATACATATGCACATTTACTTTTTTTCTAGTTTTGAATGCATACTTTCTACAAATATTTACACATAGCATGGATTCTTGGCACTTTACTTCTTACTAGTCCCACCGAGGCTCCTAGGGGCATCTACTTTCTTACAAACTTCACATGTTATTTTTTCATTTTATACTACTTCCTATTATTACTAACACACTTATCTATCGATATATACACATTTTGACATAATTTTTATCTTTCTAACATGCTAACATGTGCTTCATGTGCAACATTTTCTTTGTTATAACTATTTGTCACCATGGTTGTCTAATACTTTACTTGATACTATTTATAGGATTTTCCCTATGTCTTACTTGTTCATTTCTTGTATGCTTTTGGATGCTTCAGCCCTATTTTTCTTGTGTCATTGTGAGTGATGTCCCATGTTTAGAACCTACTATTTTCAGTCTACTTTGTCTTCACTATTGTTTTTTTAATTTTTCTTCTATATGCATACTTTTCTTGTTTGTACTAACACATGTTTCTAACCAAATTGTTTACATGTTCCTTGGTTTCTACCATGCACATTCCCTCCCCTGTAGGGTATCAGTTGCATATAAGAATTCAGTCCTCTCCTTTTGATTTCACCCTCTTAGAAATGTCACAAACACGCCAAACAAGGTGGTCATACATTGGGTAAATCGGTCACCCCATACAACATCTTAGAGATTCAATACAGGCCTTCACAGTACAGGAACATAAGAGAGTTACATTCACAGAGTGGCCCAAATTCTGACTTGTGTCCTCTGTTTAGCATAGACAATGGTTCCCAAATACAGACATGAACACCTAAGTGTTCTTTACCTTTCCTAGGTTCTTATGACCAAGGGGAAGTTACAATGATTTTCTCATATTGACACAGTTTACATAAAAGTTTGCACAGAAGAGGAATAGTCCTCCAGTAATCATAATACATTCTATATCCTTTACTATTTTCATTGGATCAAACTAGATCGAAATGGATCAAACTAGAACAAAGCAGGATCACACCATATGCAGTGGTGTATAAATTTTAGGAAGCATTCAAGATTGGAGAAGAATACTATATCTTTCTCCCCAAAAATTCTTCTGTTGTGGTGTGAGATCACCCCAAAAACTCACTCTTGGCATGAGATCTATTGAAAAACTCACCCTTGTACAACAGTCCAAGACACTTTCTATCTTTTTCACTCATCACGGATCAATTCCGTCCTTATGGTAAGGAACATTCATGTAAACAAACACATCAAGCACAAGTGACAATGACAACATGTACAATATGACACAACATGCTACAACATCATATGCTTCACCCCTAGGGTCACTTCCTCTTCCTTATCCTCCACACTTCATTTTGTTTTCTCCAAGATTTTTTCTTGTCTCATTCACATGGTTTCACTATCAATCTATATGGTTATAAGGTACACATCTCTTATCTACTTTATGTTATCGATCATTTTATCAAAATCATAAAGTGGGGAAAAATGTACACACTAAATCATGAACTTGGGTACATTTCTAGGTTCTAATCCCATACTTGCATTCATATGATTCCTAAGCGAGAAAATTACTAATTGACTTTTTTATTTGGCCTTTTTTCTTTCTTTCTATTTTCCTTCTTGGTCTTACACAATACACACCCCACTTCCCAGTATGACCTTCATCACTTTAACTACTCTGAGTCTAGACACTAGTGCCTAGCTAGGATGCCAAAACCCAGGCACCCTCATCCCCTTTAGGTGTCACCAACTTATTTGTATCTTACTCACTTCTTTTGGGCCTTTTCTAGATCTTTGGCATCTTGATTTCTTATGGATCATTCTTTTAGTGGTTAATTAGGAAATTTAAACAAGGGAATATTGAAAAATACAATGTTATGTGATCAAATTAAAGGACCAGGCTCTAATCATCTACTATCATCACCTAAGATTGCATCCAAAGGAATCTAAGAGCATCAAAAAATCCATCTAGCTTCATTCAATGGAAAAGGGACCACTAAACCTGCATACATGCATAGGAGGGGTAGTTCATTTTTCCATACACACATCTATTTACATTGCTACATTTAGTTATTTCTTATAATCAAGTACATCTTACACAAGAGCCTCTTAGGGAACGATTATACACACACACACACATAACTACATGGAGTTTGCAATGTAGTGTAACACCTAGATCATAAGTTCATTCGGTCAAGTGACCATCGGGGTCAGTCTGAAACCCTATTTACATCTTTTTTATTTTTAGGATTTGATGTGTTTTGGGGTTTTGCAGTAGATCATTTATTTTGTAGGTTATATGTGAATTTTGTAGGCATAGTAAGACATATAGGTGATCAATATGAAAGACTAGCGACAGTGATGCGACACAGTAAAATTTAGATCCTGAGCATTTTTCGCAGTCAAATGTGCCTAGGAGAAAACCTTGCTGCCCCAGACTTATTTCAAGCACCCTAGTCCATATTTTTCCAAAATAAATATAATTGTTTTGAGTTCATTTGCAATAGATTCCTTCTCATATTCAATAGTTTTCCAACTTGGCATACTTCAGAATTATTGTCAAATCAGATAAGTCCTCTATCCTCTCTCTTGCACCTAGGGTTTCATTTTTATATAGCTTATTTCTTAGGTTAGATCTATGCTTTATTTCTTATTTATCATATGTTACCCTATAACTAGGGTTTTACAAATTTTAATAATTATTAAATCAACTTCTTTAGTGGCATCTTAGGTAACCACTATGTTGAAGTTGATAGACCTAGGAAAGAAAGGCCTACTAAGGAGATGACTCCTCCAGACTACAATTTGATATGTATATCATTGGGAAAGTCTTCACATGATGGTGATTCTCATTTATTAAAGGAATCCTCTTCCCTCCTCCTCACTTGAAATGAATAATACAAGAAAATGATTATGCAATTGAAAGAACAAGTAAAAGTACTCATTACTTACATTTAACCATTTTTGGAGCCCAATTTAACATCTTCTCTTCCTGTAGAAGACATTCCTCTTATCAATATTTTTTATCCTAAGGTGATCAAGAAAGAACAAGGTTACATGACACAGGGGAAGGCTAACGACAAGTTTATTGAGAAAATAATCGAGCAAGGTAAGGAATTGTTTCCAGAGGTCATCTCTCTCATCGGATACATTCTTGAAACTTTATCAGAAGTAAAGAAAGAAAAAGAGGATATTGTAAAAGAGGTAATTCACCTGGATGATGTGTTCTCACCTATGTCTGAGATGAGCTCCTTTGACTCTCACACTCTCATGAGAAAAAATTATACTTACATCATCACTTAAGAACTTTTCTTAGGTTTGGATCCACATCATGGATGCCAGATATGGAATGCTTAAAGATTTCGTATCTGAATTTAAATCTTATGGACAACATGATTTCAAGGTATTAAATGATTTCTACAATTATGTTCAGAGACTTGCGTTCCCTCCACTCACAGAGATGTCATCATCGGAATAAATCATTTTTTACTTCCAAGATTTGGTCAATAAAGTGGCAGGTGACTATCTCTCTCTCCTACAATGAAGATGTCTTAGAGTCTGTTGCTAGCATCAGGGACTCCATTTCTGTAATCGTGAAGGATCATGAAAGATGGCTTGGGAAATGTAAGAAAATAAATGAGTTGTCCAAGGCATGGATCAAAGTATTGGGATGTGTTTGCATTCCAAAGGTGGATAATTTGACATCTACAGTAGCTCATTTTAGTAAGGAATTCAAGGAACAAGAACCTGTTTCAAAAACTTCTCATCAAGGATCATAAAGAATTAAGCTTTTCATCATAAGGAGCTTATTCATTAGACATTTCAACTTCTTCCTCCTCTCTTTCTCTCTCTCTCTCTCTCTCTTCTCTCCCCTTTCTAATTCTTCATTATAAGCAATCATGATATTTTGTCTCATTCACTTAAGTGAATTTCTAAATTTGAATTGTACAAGTCCGTTTAATTTATAAAAGGGAATTTATTTATCATTACTAGGAAGATAAATTCACAATTTGAATGAGAACAAGAAGAGTCATTTGGGTGTAGGTGAAGACTATGAATTGGGATGGTTTCTCCATTCAAAAGGATCCAGAAATTTTAGTTCTTAGTAACAATTGTGTATTTTGTTTTGGGTGTTGAAATTTGTATCACCAACACAAGAAATAAAAGATACATTTCTTCCATTTCCTTATTTATTGTTTTCCTCTATTCTCTTTCTTTTTTGCAGTTTGCAAGCATAGTGATCAAGAAGGAACTTTGCATCCTTGATAGATAAATATAAAGAGTTATATGTCTTTAATTTTTTAGTCTCACTAATGTATTACATTGTTTATTTCCTCTAATTGAATGTTGAAGTACTTTAATTATTGTGTTTGAAATCTTCTATTTCCTACTCACAATGATAACCATCCCTTTCCTAATTTATCTCCTTTATCCCTCATCACTAATAATTCCTCCCTTGTACAATGTATAAGTAATTTTCCACATATTCAGTGAAGTGTTCATGTGTGATATCCGTCCTACTAGCCACCTCCATAGCAGTTAGAATTAGGATGGTTTATATTCAATAATGGGAGCCTCCCCATACACAACAATGAGGGGCGTAGCCCCATGAGCGTTGGTGGAAACATATAATTTTCAAAATGACAAATTATTTCACCAATATATCTCATATCTTTCAAAACTATATTTCACAATGCACTACCTACTTAGTCAAGGATGGATCGGTTATGGATTGGGAAAATTTTAACAAGGAATTTTCACTCCTATTTTCCCTCGTTATAAACTAACCTCTGACAAATCCGGATTGGGATACACCAAGATTGATGATGATATTGAAAACCTCACAAAATATTTTACTGACATGAGTTACTAATCTAGATGGACATAGCATGTCATTCATATCTTTGAATTTATTAGTTACTCTTTCATAGCAGATCATTCACACATATTACTTAATAAATCCACATGGTTCCATTTTATAGAATTGTTCCATGAATTTGGGATAATCTTTGATTGGTCTATCTATCATCCTATTCCATACCATTTACCTTCTCATCACGATGACATTACTCAATATCCCACTTCACCTCATACGAATTGTCTTATCTTTCAAAATAACATTACCATCAATAGAATTGAGACATTTCCTATGGATTATCATCTTGCAGAAAAGTAAAATCCTTTAGATCTATTCACTTGAGAGGATTCTATATTATGTCACTTGGGTGCCATGGAAAAATAAACCTAAAAATACATTACACAAGACACTCAATTTCACAGTGAAGCATAATTTGGATACATTGATGAGGTTCCCACTTTTGATAATATTGATGAGCCATCACATTTGCTTATCAAAGAAACTATTGAAGTCAATATTGGTACTCCTAAAGAACCACACATATTCCTTCTTGGAAATTTCTTATCATACGGGGAACGTACCAAGTACACATCACTCTTACGAGAGTTTGTTAATGTATTTTCTTGGTCATATGTTGATATGCCAAGAATGGATCTAGACTCAATTGTTCACAACTTTGTGTTAAAACCTGATGTGAAACCTACCAAATAGAAGTTACATAAGATGAACCCATGCATTGCATTACTATTCTAGGAGGAAATGTAAAAACTTCTTGATTTTGGTTTCATAAAACCAATTGAATGTCCATAATGGTTATCTAGCATAGTCATTGCGGGAAAGGAAACTAGTGGACTCTAAGTTTACAATTAATTTAGGGATGTAACTAAATATTTTCCTAAGGATGACTTTCCCTTTCCAAATATTTACACTATTGTTGATAACTTAAAAAGTATCTTCTCACTCCTCTTGTATTGTCATCTCCAAAACCTGAATTTCCAATCTATTTGTATATTGTTGCTACTGATTTTTTTCTAGGAAGTATGTTAGCTCAAATAAATTCAAACAACTGTGAGTCAACCTTATATTACATCATTCACACCTTTGTCATTTATTATCTTGACTATGCACACATCAAGAAGCATTGTTTGGTCATAGTGTTATCTAGACAAAAACTCTGACATTACATGCTCAATTACACGATATATGTATTTGTTGAAACAAATACACTACATTACATGATCAGAAATACATATCAGAATAGCCACACATCTAAATGGATCATGTTACTCACCGAATGTGATCTATATTTTGTGTCATAAAAGGCTATTAAAGGTCAAGTGTTTGTCGATCAGTTAGTTGAAGCCACTCTTCAAGATTTAATACCACTAAATATTGATCTACTAGATTATTCCATCTTTATAGTATCTGAAAGTGAGGACTATACTAATGCCAATGATGACCTTTATGTGACCTTACATTTCTATGGATGAAAAACTAATCAAAGAGGAGGTGCAGGAGTAGTGCTTGTCACACCCCAAGGAGCCTTTATCCCATTATCATTTACACTTTATTTTCCTTACACAAACAACATGGTTGAGTGCGAAACTCTTTTCACTGGTATTCAATTAGCTATCACTCTCAAAATCAACCGATTTCAAATTTTTAGTGATTCTCAACTAGTTAACAAAATCTTAGGGTCCTATCATTGTTTTAATGATACATTGCAACAATACAACACTCTTGTTGATTCATTTCTCACTCAATTTTCCAATTTAAAAATAAATACTATGCCACGTTATACCAATCATTTATAGACACCATGGTCTCTTTATGATCGTATATACCTTTATAAAAAGAAGCTACCATTATCCATGTTCCCATTCGTGTGCTAACACAACCATACTTTGATCGTACTCAAACACTCGACATTTTTCAAATTAAAATTATGCCACCACCACTTTGTTATGAAGATCTTGTTACATATTTGAAATTCAATACTCTCTCACCTAGCCTTAATAAATTTGGATGACGTACTTTTAAAAAATGAGCTACTCTCTTTTTCCTCATTAGGGACCTTCTTTAAAAACATGGTTACAATCATATATTACTATGATTTTTTCTACCTCAATATACTATTGTTACACTTACAAAAGTACATGATGGTACGTGTGGAGGTCACTTTAGTGACATGGATATCACTAAACATATCCTCCACATGGGTTATTATTGGCCTTCTTTAGAACCAAATTCCTACACGTATGTTATCCATTGTGAGAAATGTCAACATTTTATGATTCTATCACATATTCCCACACAAGAGTTACAGCCACTTCAATCCATCTAGCCATTTTCCTAATGGCAGCTTGACCTTATGGATAATTTTTCCTTGTTATCTTCTTATATGGTCATGTTTTTACTATGACTGATACTAATACTTCATGAAGTGGGTTGATTATGTACCACTTGCATGTACCACCAGACCCAAAATTGTAAAATTCATTTTCCAACATATCATTTTTCATTTCGGCATCCCCACTAAGATCATCTCTGATAATGGAATCTTTTTCAAGAATAAGGATGCCAAGGAATTGTGTGATAAGTAGAAAATTCAACATAGATTTTCCACACCATATTATTGGAAAGTTAACGGATAGGAAAAATATTCTAATAAAACCATTAAAATATCCTCTAAAATTTTGTCAACACTTCCCATAGAGACTAGAAAACACAATTTCCTTACACACTTTGGACATATCGCACTAGTATTCATATACCTACATGAGCTATACCCTTTTCCTTAGTATATGGGGCTAAATTTTTTATGCCCCTTGAGCTTGAGATCCCATCATTACGTGTCACTCTATAATAATTCATTACTGGTGATGATTACCATGGTGAATGCCTTACCCAAATTGATCTACTAGATGAAAGGTGTGCTAATTATTTCAAACATCTCCAAGTTTACCACAACCATATAAAAATATGTTATCACAAGAAAGTTCACATTCATGAGTTTGAGTTAGCTAATCTTTTTCTCAAAGAGAATCAATAAAATTTATCTCAAACACCTAGCCAATGGGATAAATTTTCCCCTAAATGGTTTGGGCCATATGTGATCATTTAAAAATAAGGGTCTGTGGCTTATAAGTTAGCTGACATGGATGGTGATAAACAAATTGAACCATTAAATGCCATGAATTTATGGAAATTTTATGACTAAAATCACAAAAACAATCAAATATTTCTGAAATTTTTTCAAAAACTTTCAAAATAAAAAAAACAACATGAAATTTACAAAAATACAAAAAGGAGTCATGTGACTATATATATGCATTACTGTTTTTTTCTAATCCATGTGTATCTAGTAGCTCATCCACAAAACCATTTATTCACAATTCATTTTTATATAGGTGTCTCAATGATTTTAGGAATGAAGAAATTAGCGTGGACACCCTCTTATTAGTTTTCATATGGCTAACTCTAGTTTTTTGAACCTAGTCTTTGTCGTTTGGTGGATTTTAGAATGACTTCATATTTTGAGATATCCTTGCACTTTAGACATGTAAAATATCTTGTTGTAAACATTAAAGGAATTTATTTTTTGGGAACTATCCAATTGCATATCATACTCATTTTCCTCCTCCTCCATCAACTTATAAGGGTTCTAAACCCCTAAGAGAGAGCTGGATATCATGTCAAAAAGAAAGAAAACAATGAAAAATCAATAAATAAAAAAATGACACAAAAGATAAAAGAAAAGAAATATAAAGAAAAGTGATATCAACAACTCTCTCGAATGGGTCTTTCCAGTATCTCTATCAGGGATATAGATGCTTAGCTAGTAGTATGCAAATGTTGTGATTGGAATAAAATGTATCTCCATTGGGGATATAGATGCTTGAATAGAATAAAAGAAAAGCACAACTCAAATCTACCTTCCATTATCCACATTACAAACCATATATTTTACTACACATACCCACATAGTGGCTAATGTCCTCATATACATATTATTGATGGATTTCCTATAATGGTAATCAAATCACATATGCTCCGACTGGATATCAATGAAATGAAGGGCTAGTATGACTCTTTGTGTTTGTTAGAATTTGTTTAAATAATTGGTTTTACCTAAATTGATCTCACACACATTTGTGTCCACTGATGAGTTCTATTACACCTATAAGAATTACGTCACACTCACATCATAATAATCTACACCTATATTTGCATCACTTCATATTTTGTGGCCTTGAATATCTATAATCACACATCCTTTCAAAAAAAAAACAAAAAAAAAAAATATTAATTCATCACTGTATATGTTCATTTCATTAAAAACACCACAAACACACACACATTCATTAAGTAAAAGATGATTAGTTTTTATTACATGAAAAAAGGGTGATATCAATGTCTCGTGTGTGTGTATGTGTGTGTGTGTGTGTGTGTGTGTGTGTGTGTGTGTGTGTGTGTGTGTGTGTGTGTGTGTGTGTGTGTGTGTGTGTGTGTGTGTGTGTGTGTGTGTGTGTGTGCGCGTGCGCGCGCGTGTGTGTGTGTGTGTAACATCGTTTTGTATATACCAAATCATGAGAACATGTCACTATAATCATGGATTCAATCCTACATTAGGACCTGACATGCTGTCACCTATATGTGATCCTTCTAGATGTATTGATTCACTCCTAGGAGGACCCATGTTTGTCTTATGTGTCCTAGACCTTGAACTAGAAGATCTCGAGAAAGATTATACCACCACATGGGGGACATGCACTCATAGCAAGGCCTCATAGTACCTATCACGTGCACTCTCTCTAGAAATATCTTGATTAACATGTGTCAATGCCTCCTCTACGAGCTCTCAATGACCTAACTCATACTCATATGTAGCTACCACTGCCTCTAGCTGACTGACAAACTCTCAATCATACATCCACTCTATCACTATAGTTTATAGCTCGTGGATATGTCTTGTAGCATGTGACTGTACTAATATCTGACATTCCGAATCATCAATCCATGCTCGATCCACATCATGACACATTCGTAGCTTGGTCACCTCTATCTATAATCTTTCCTGCTCTGTCAACACCTCATCCATAGAAGCCAACACTGACTCTGTCACACTCTCTCAATCTCAGCCTCTGGCTTGACGTAGTGGCTCTAGCGCTACTCACTGCCCACTACCCTCTCACATATCTTTATATGCTACTCACTCCTTCCCTCACCTTCTTCCATGTGTCTATCCTTCCACTCCATAAATATAGACTATGAGCTCATCCATCCTCACTCCACTTCCACTATCATCCACTTTTGGTGCCTCCTGAATCTCTATCACGTCCTCGACATCACGAACCCGTTGTCTACTGACATCTACTAACTTTTCTACTCTACACCTTTGGCTCCATATGGGATATCATCTGCCTCTTTCTCGGCCATCTCAGATGTTTCTATCTCATCATCATCATTTATGTTCCTTCCATCCCATTACTCCCTTATCTTTAGAGCCACTCTCACTACATGCCCTATCGTCCCATACACTACCCACCGCATGTCAAAATATCATGTGGTGCATGCATCATCACCCATGGAAAGCTTTATTGGGGCATCATTATCATCACCCATTACCTCATATGATGGCACCGATCACCCATCTCCACTCAAGTGTGAGTATCTAATAGGCTCTGGTGGTACTCCCTGACATAATCCAAATTACCTCATCACACACCCATACTAGAACATCTCTATCTCCCATGTGTAATTAGGTATAGAGTTTTACATAGCATAAACACAAAATATTTGCATTAATTCAATATGAATATCATCTATATATATATATATATATATATATATATATATATATATATATATATATATATATATATATATATATATATATATATATACATACATACATACATACATACATACATACATATACATATATATATATATATATATATGAAATAGATTTCCTATAATTTAGAATCTAACCTTATTAACAAACTACCAACATTACTCACCTTTATCTATTCTACATGAGTTGTTACAAACAACTTCACATACACACACACTTAAAAAATATTAACGCACATAATAGTAATCTATGTGAGCACTATTACGAAATCCTAACATTCACTCCTAGTGTGAACATGGTATAAAAACATCCACACACCCATTTGTAGTATGATCACACCCTGTGAAACATGTCCTACTATGTGACTCATTATCTTGATAAAAAGAAAGGATCTCTCCTTCCATGGTTTTAAACAGGATAACCACAAACCATGATGTGAACATGCCCCATCAACTATCCACCTCAAGTGGTTTTCTAGATCCTCCCATAAACCCTTTCAAGATCCATGAACTAACTAAGGTGATTTTTTTTGCCACCATGCTTGTACATCAAGGAGGTATATAGCAATCACAACACTCTTATTACAAAACTATGTAAAACACATACTAGAAATATTTCACATTAATTCTTATAATAATCCCAACATTCTTAATTACATCCATTGTTGTCGATCACTACCACCCAATCTCGAACAACATAAGAAACTGCCACTACCCAGTAGAAGCTCCTTTTGAATTTATCCATTTTTTGGTGCATAATGAAAATGGAACATTGGTATCATGTTCCTCCCCTCCCCTGCCCCCCCATAATGTGAAATTTCAGCCATTCACACAACCAAGAACACTAAAAAGAAAATCATATCAAACTACATACTACTGACTGGATCTTGATATCTTGATTCTTATTGTACATGATCACCATTTCCAATGACCATATTCACTGACTGATCATCTTCCAATGAAGTACAGAAATCAGAGGATCATTGCAGTCAGCTTCCCTCTTATGCAACTATTCTTAGCATCCACAATGCATATTCTTCTCATTTCAAACTTTTACAAGGAATTAATACCTTGTTGTATTTGTGCACACACCACTCAAAGAAAAAAAGAAAAAATATTAAAATGTGTCACCATTGTTGTATACAACCACATTTTTGGTGATTGATGAGATGCATTGATCACCCTCCATCCTTTGTTACCTCTGACTTCCAATTGATGTGTTGTTAACTTAGTTGGATTTGATCATGGACCTCATTATACAATTTATTCCCACAAAATGGGCATTCGCTTTCAATTAAAAATGTGCCTGATTATTGAAAAGTGAGGAATTTTTTACAAAATTTTGACTCTTGACAATAATAACCCAAGACTTATATATGAAAATTATTGACTTCAATTTCTCTTATTACTCTAACACTCTCCTAAGTTATACATTAGTTAAAAAATTTGGCCACTTTCCTAAATATGATCTCTTAACCATATTCTATAACAATATTGGTTTACAAACATTAAATAAAAAATAAAAACAAGATTATCCATGATCCTTAGATCTACACACTTCTAAAATTATTCTAAATAAATCGACTCCAATCCACTTATACTAAACAAAATATATCTTGTATAGAATTTGAATTCAACTCTAACCTCTTGAAATTGTATAGATCCGTTATTTACCAGGCACTACTAAGTCAAGTTGCTCAACATGTTTCAGAGCTCAGATGAACTGTAAAGGGAATTAAGACTGAGGTGGGTAGGAATACAGTAGTGAATGGAGATCTAACAAAACAAACCACTGATTTTTCATGGAAATGATGGCTATAACAATAACACTTCTTACTTGTACGAATCAATGCAGATACATCATGGTGATTTTCAAAACAATGAAATATATGGAGTTATTTGAGAAGCAAAATTCATAAAATGTGTGATATATCATAGGTAATTCTTCTCATAAATCAAGAAAATACACCAAAATCCAAGTTATGTCAGTCAAACATTGATGCAGTTTAAATACAAAGGTGTAGAGAACCAGAGAAAACTCCAAACATGGAGCTAGGTAGCAACAACAAACATAGAAGATGGTAGTGTTGGTGGGATCTTTGGATGGTTACCACCCTAACCACCAATGAAACTGTCAATATGACACTTTGCTACTTGTAGCCTCTTTATGGCTACTTTGATCCAGCTTATGGGGTGTGATCTTTTCCACCCAATTTTGTATGATTAGCATTGTACTTCTTATGTCATATTTAATATATGGTTATGCTTTCAATAAAAAAAAACATTGATGTAGTTCAAGTCACAATATTCACATACACTTAGTCTTTAATTTTCTGTCAATGGTTGACCAATGCCTCTAAGATTGAAAATATCCACACAAAAATAGGAGCACGTGGAAATAATTCATGGGTGTAACAACATTGTACATATCCTCAAATAACAATCCATGTAAATTTTCCTGTGGTATGCTCAGATATGAAACAAATCTAGTGGAGTCCTCGAATAAACGTCGATTGTCATAAAATAAATCCACTTCAACTAGATATGTCAAAGATATTTGAATTAGTCGACCAGATATATAGATGTGTAAAAACAATTGATATTCTTCATACGAAGCTAACCAAGAAGGAAAATCTATGTATCAATCTATATGATAGGTTATAATAGCTATCTTCTTTCTTTCATCACATCCTTAAGACATTTAAACACTCAGCAATACTTTCTCATTATCCGAGGAAATATAAAAATGGTCGATTATAGTCCCCCACAACCTTAGAATCTCTCTCCAAATTATTCTCTCTCATGCTGGGGTAATCATAAATTGTATCAGATCTTCCCCTTCACAGATCAACTAGGCATTACTATTCTAGCTCTGATACCAAATGTAATTTTTTACATTTTTTTCACAACAGAAAAAAAAAAAATCTTTATTAATTCAATTTGAATATAAAATACATATATATAGGAAATAAATTTCCTATAATTTACAATCTAGCATTATTAATAAACTACCAACATTACTCACCTTTTTCTATTTTACGTGAGTTGTTACAAATATCCTCACAAACATACTTAAAAAAATATTAACCCATGTAACAATAAGCTATTTGAGCAATATTAAGAATTCCTAACACCATTCTCACCTCCCAAACAATCATCTAGCCCTCCATACTAGCATAGTTGTATTGCATCCTCTTCCCATCCAAAACATATTTCCACTTCCATGTATGACCTTCATACAATGTCACTCAGACCTAAACAGGAAAATATATTGTGGTAGTGATCCATCACGCCCTCATATGATGTATGCATGAATAATTGGAGTAAGAATCCGAATGGTGGAGGATCCACTCCAATATATTCCTCTAAAAAATGTCTCTATTACCACTATGAGTGATCAGAAATCCACCAAAAATCAACATGGGTGGATGAAGAAGATGCCTGAATATGATTTGTTGTGAAATGCACAATGGGGTCATGTAAAGGAACATCAGAATATGTGTTAGGTGGATCATTTCTGGCAACTTAAATCTTAGGTTTCTGAATCCTGAGTAAAAGTAGAGAGCTCATGTGTATCACATGATCCTCGAAAAGAGTCAAGCAAAAAAAAAAAGCTCTTTCAATGTGTGATCCTAATGAAGTATCATCTCAAAAACTAATACCGTCGCAATAATTCCACTTAACAAGATGTATAGGTGAAGTAATACCCTTTTAATTTTTTCCAATTACCTCCACCAGAATAATCCATCAAACAGAGCATGTGAGAACCAAATGCAGTGTTACACTTCTCAAAAGGGTCAAGTAGGTGAGTAGTAGGAGATAAAGTGGGATACATAGAGTGTGTTACTGCAAAAGGTATATGTGTGGAAGTGGAAAATGCAGCAACAATGGAAATATGCTCAGGAGCATAAAAAACAAAATTACCTCAGAAATTGACAAAACGAGCTCAGCGGGTGTGGGAGACACAACTGAAAGTGGAGTAAAAGTATGGGAATAAGTGTCCACAATGTGAGGATGATGTTGTAAGTGAGAAAGTGTCTATTGTATGAAGTGTATGAGGACATAGTTTTTATGAATGAGGTTATATAGAAGTGAGTTTTTCTTCTTAAATGATTTTTTTTCTTCTACAAGTTTTACTATGTCCTCCTGAAGTCCACACACTTCAAAGAAAAAAATATCATTCTCCAAAGGGTAAGAATCCATGATAACAAATAATGCAACAGTACCTCAGGCTGAGCCAAAAATCCTTACGTGTGTGAATACAACAACCCCCAAATGTTGGCACTTTATAATTTAATTTGTGTTACAATAATGGAATTTTATAATTTTAGTGTGTTTCTCAAAATATATAGTTCTGATGGAACAGGCACAAAAAAATAATCACTTTTAAAAAAATGGCACTCAATTTTGAGTTGCCTATCAAAAGTTATAAGATTTTTTATTTTGTGCTTTAATATTTGTCTAAAAAATATTAAAAAATGTATTTTTCCTTCCCTCTTCCTCAATTTACCTTTTTTGGAAAAACTTTTATCCATTTTTGCCTTGAATGTAAAAAACCCAGAAACCATTTTTCTAGAATTTTGGCCTTGTCAGCATGGATTTCCAAGATCCTCAGAGGTATCACATATCTACAAGATTCCTTGATCCTCGCCACATAGAAACTCTGCAAAATTAAAAATAAAAACTCGGAACAAAAAGTGCAAAACCCATAAATGGTTTTCCTTTCCCTTCTTCCTTCTTGACACAAATTTTTAAGACCTAGGTAAAAAAATTTAAGATCTTCATATCCTCTCCAAACATGAACTCTGCAAAGTGGAAGAAAAAAACCAGTACCGAATGTGAAAAATGTAAAAAAAAAATAGAAACTATTTTTTAGAATTTTTACTTCCCCGACACAAATTTCTTCCATAGTAGGAATTTCTAATATTTTCAAATACTCACCAAATAGGAACTCTACAAAGTGGAAGAAACAAACCTTGTATCGAATTTGAAAAACCAAGAAAACCTGAAAAACTATTTTCCTATACTTTCTGTTGTCCCCTACATATTTCTTCTCCAGTACAGATATCTAAGATTTCTAGATCCTCAATAAACAAGAACTCTACAAAGAGGAAGGAAAAACTAATATCGAAGGAGAAAAACCCAGAAACCATTTTTTTGAAATTTCTACTTCCCCGATATGGATTTCCTCTTTAGTACAGATTTCCAAGCTAATTTGTAAGTATCTGTGTCTGCCTCTACAAAACCAAAGAAAACTCAATAAATAAATAGTCTCCTACGAGGGCCAAGTCTACAGTCATTGTTGGATTTTTTCCACCTTCTGAATCTAAAAGATCCCTCTATTTTTTGTAAAAAATGAACGCTGCAATAAAGTGTTAATAAATTCTAAATATATGAAAACATGTAAACCCTTGCTTGTAAAAAACTTACATATAGATGTCTACATCATATACCACTTTGATACCATGAAAGGAAGGATAAGAATATTGTTCCAAGCCGTGAAGATCTCAAATGATAATAACACACCACATTTGCTAAGTTGAAAGCAATTCACTAGAATAACATTATAAAAGGATTTGCAAACAAAGAGTTAAATATCATATATAGAAATCCATCATAATCCATTGATTAACTCAATAATCAAGTTTTACATATAGGAGGAGGTAAGTGCAAATACTACCTAGATTAGTGGTGAAGAACTCCCACTAATTGATACTAGCAATTAAGTTAACTCCACAATACTAACAAGCTAACTCCACATAACTGGTAAAATAACTCAAAAAACTTGTAAGCTAACTCCACACAACTAGTACACCTAAGCAAGTTAATGCAACAATTGTAGGGATAACCCAAGTGGAAGAATTATCTTAATAAACAAATAAAAGGGTAAATAATAACCTACACTAACATAGGTTACCCTTTATAGTGTAATATCTCTTACGTTATTCATCATTTTCACCCATTATATCATCCTTTTGAATTCTCACAAAGGAGGAAAAGTAAAAGAAAAAGAGTTAAAATCCATGTTATCAATAAAAACTAATAAAAGAAAAAAGAAAAAGATAATTATTACAAGAAATATAATTCAACTACAAACAAATAAATGTGATGTAATAAAATTTGGCACCTCTCCTATCCTAATTGAAAGATCAAACTCCATATTTGGTCATGTTATAGAGCTTGTGATTGTGATAGGTTTTTTGAATAGGGTAGGATGGTTCATATCTATCACTTACTGCCCCTGAATTTTCACACCAATACCTAATATTCATAGTATGTCTCTAAATATTTAAGCGAAGTTATGAGGAATGAGGAAAATTATGTGGGGATGTAGGATAGATTTTTTTTATCATCATATTTAACTTGGAGATATATCTTTATCCTTCACTAGTTGGCCTAATCCAAAATAACTTGGATACATATCCTCTTGATTATAGTGTATCATCTCTACTAGAGATATCCTATTGCCCTCCTGAAACCTTACTTCTACCCTCTTTTTTACGTTCATTCCCTCTACTTTCCTTGATAGATATTGCTAATAGGTTACCAGGAGTTCATATCCTTGTCTATCATACTCTCATATCCTAAAGTAATTTCATATTTATGAGTAAGACTATAAGACATTTGATCCTTCTTCAAAAATATTTATCCACATTTTATCTTCTCCATCTTTACTATTCTTAGTCATGAGATTATATGATAGTATTTTATCACTCGAGAAAATAGAATGCAAGAATGGATAATGATCCTCTCCTTTTTTATCATGTATTAAGTTGTATTTTCCCTTTACTTAGATTACATTTGATATTTACAACCCATTATTTTTATCATATCTTATGTTTTCTTTTCCCATTTCGTAGATTATATTCTATATTTATCACACCTTATTTACACATCTTCAAATCTCTTTGATTCATTCTTATATTTTATTAGGTCTCCGACAACCTTATTTGTACACTTTATTATTGCTTTTATTAGTTTATTATTTTTATTATGTGTGTACCAATCCCTTAACATTTTTTTTTATTTCTTATATTAATTTTTTAGATGCCATAAGATATCATTCTTCCTACCATTTTCTAGCACATCTCTTGACTTATAAATTATTTTGTCTTTTCTATTATATGTGCACTTTTAGTATTTACCTTATTTTAACCTCTTCAATTTATAAGTGATATATTTCATCACATTTATGAAAACATAGAAATTAAAAGATAAGTCAATCTATGAACATAAAATCCTATAATACATGCATACATTGGCCCAAAATGTTATCATATACATATATACAACATTGTTTCAAAAATGGGTACATGATAAAATCACGTAATTAAATCCTTTATCTATCATACACCTCCTTTGGCCCTCAGAGGAGGATGTTCTATACTCTAATTAGACATGGTCTGATAAGACACTTGAGTATAATGAGATAAGAAGGTATCCTAAATCTGAAACCTAAAGTTTCACCCTATTCCCAAGAAACCACAACCTCTATAATACTAATGATATCCACATTATTAAAGGTATTAGAAACATGCCTAGACCAATCTATATCTATGACCACCCCAGTATTCCCCAACATGAAAACAAGGGTAGTATTTATCCTCACTATGTAGTTGTGATTTCCTACCTATGATTATCAAGCTACCTATCTGGCCAACAGAAAGGCTCCTGTAAACTCTCTTGTAGAGGGAAATATTAGATCTGACATCAATTCCATGTCCATCCTCTAGAGGATTGGGTCTAATATCTCATGGTGTGTACTTTTTATCAAATCCCTCTATTTTATTATAGGATCATTTACAAAACATCACACATTAGAATATATTACCACACTATACATCAGGCTTACTAGCATATTTGTGTACCCTAGGAAAGGAGGTAACAAACTAAATCAAACATAGATGAGTGTGTTGGTCATTTACAACAAACCCATCAGTACTCCTTCATATAATCACATCATCATCCTATCGTGGTCTTGTAGTAACAAACTACTACAATATCTCTTAGTGTGTGAGAACCATGAGAACCTTCCTCCATGCTTGGGCTACTCTCACAAAGTTGCTGGTGAGAATGGAATTGATATCTTCACATTGAAGATAAAAATACCTCCTCTAAGTCACTGCAATATCCACTCCCAATTCCCATCAAAGGGCCAAGTGTACCTCCTCCTTATAACCTGGGGAATTCCTCTTTGGGGTGTGCCACACCTCTATAATATGCACCTTTCCTGTAGGTCCTCTCTCTTGTCCTACCATCATATTATTGATATCATATATTTGTGTAGCATTAATGGTAGAATTATAATGTATGATGCCTTACCTTTTTATCCTTTTGGATCATTGACATGCCACAGATGGTACCATGGGACTGAAAATGGTATAGTAAGATCTAGTATCTTGAAATTCCTTGACAATTTATTTATATGATGTATATCTACAGATAACATATAGTGACTTATGATTTCTACTACCTCTTATGATTCATGTTTTCTGTATCATCAAGGCCATATAATTTTTATCTAAAATATAGGGACCATATAACATGATACAGGTGTATTATGTATAGGGATGGATACCCAGCTTTTTCCCATACCATCTATATTATTTTCCAATGTAACATCATAGGGGCATATGATTATATATGAATTGGCATACCTATAGGAACATATATTATAAAAACTCATATATCCATGAAAAAAACAAAAATAATGGGAAACTTTTCTCGTTATAATATCACCCACAGTATAAGAAAATCATGGTATAAATGTACCAAAATATATATTCCCTTGATAAATCAAATACCATCCTCAAGATCCTTTATAGAACCTATTAAGGAAATCAACAACACTCTATTTAAATTATGACATAAAATCTATGTCATAATCATCAGAATATACGACCTTCTAGATATATGGAATCCCTAAAACATAAACAATAATGAACATGGTAATAAGTGATCTTCAATTATATTAATCTAATCTCATCACCCACCATGCCAAATCTCTCCTCTCATTTTTACTCTATGGATCATCATAAACCATAGTGCCCTTTGGATTAGAAATAACAACATAACATGGGCATCCTCTGGTATAAAATTTATTTCAATACTTTCCCCACCAATACACCATCTAAAGGTATTGGCTTGATAATCATATACATAAATAATAACCTAAACCAAATATATAACTAGGGGGATATATCCCATCTAAATATAAACCTACAATCGGTCCCTATCAGTGACTAATGTATCAACCCTAATTAAATTTGATTAAATTTATTGAATTGATACTATAGTAACTAAAATGGTAAGTACATTCAAATTTATACTACATATTAGACAATATAAGTACAAGACATAACAATCATAATAACATTTGGATATGCATGATTACAAGTTTATTTGGTATATAAATAACCACTTACTTGGTTGAAAATGTTTTTGGGATGTGTGGACTTGTGATCTAAAATATAAATAGAGTCTAGGGAATGAACAAACCAACTTTTGTGTTTCTATATCTTCTTAGGTAGGACCATACCAAATGGTCAGAACTAGAAATATGATATTGATCAAGATTTATGATTTTTCCCTTGATAAAACTAGAAATTTGTAACTTGTAGTGTTTTTGTGTGTCATTGTTTATCACTCTTTGGTATCTTTAACTTTACATGAGACCATAAACGTAAAATCTCAAGATGCAAAACAAACCATAACTATCCTATAAAACACTCAAGTAATAAGTATCTCTAAATGTAAAGATAAAAATTATTGAGTCATATTGACATCGGTGGTCACCTCATTCATGAGTCGCCGAGGGTTGCACTACATTACGAACTCAATGTAGTTATCCTAGTGATTTTTGTTAATGTGCATGCAATTATCCCTTGACCTAGTTTAGCCCTCATTCTTTAAAATTGATAATGGGATATTCTACTTCATCCCATTACAAAACCTTGAGTGCAGATGATAAATTTAGATTTATTACCTCTTATGATGTATATGTAGTATGCAGATGAATCTCTTTATTCCTTAGTTCAGTAGATGGTAGATAAATAGGTCCTTGCTAAGTAATAAATACTTACATTATACTTGTATGTATGTGTGTGTGTATACATATATATATATATATATATATATATATGATTTATTAATTTTAAATATATTCCTTAGTGGTGGCAAACAGTAACCCAAAATATTGAATATTAAAGATAAAAGAGTAACAGATGGGCCCATAAATTAAAAAACAACTAAAAATCAACAAGGGTCAAGACAATCAAATTTGAATCTGTTTTCCCCCCGCTCCGCGTCTGCTCCGCGACTGCTCCACGGCTGCTCCGCGTCTGCTTCGCGGTTTCTTCGCGACTGCTCCGCAACTGCTCCGAGATTGCTCCGCGAATGTTCCGCGGCTACCATGGTTTCTACGCGGGCTTCATCTAAAAAAAGGGTTCGAGGAGGCACGAGCATTGCCAGAGGTTCGCCCCTCTCAGTTCGAAATGAGGTCCCTATTAATGGCGGCGAGAAAAACCAGTGGTATCTATGGGAGGCGGATGCAAAAATGTAGAGGAAAATAAAGCACCAATCTCATGGATTGGTATTGGCTTGCAATACTAACCAAGACCCCCATATCAAAACAGGGGTGTTCACTCATGGGACAGGTAAAGATGGTTCAGTCAAAGATTCATTATCTCCTTTAAAACTCAATACTGGTAACTGCAGGTTGCAAGAGACTAAGAGTGGATCTGGTGATGGAGGAAGAGGTACAGGGGTAAGCCAGAACCAGGACAATCTAAACAGCACAATAGGTCCGGATCTTATGCTTCAGCGGTCTCCAAACAGAAGGAGAATGTCAGAAATGAACTCTTAAAACCCTCCCAGGAGGTCCCGACGCTGAAAATCGAAGAGGATTTACTTCTAAAGGTTCTTAAGGAGGAGGAAAAAATCTCTCCCATCTGGGGCTCATATGCAGATTTCACAATTTTGGCCTAAGCTTTCTCAGCTTCATGACTGGATAGCCCAGAGATGGAGAGAAAAAATACAAGGTAAGATTGAGCTTTATCCTTGTGCTAAAGCTTACTTCATTGCTGTCTTTGAAACCCCTGAAGATAGGGATTTAATTTTTAGTCAACATTGGGTTTGGGGGGAACATGGGCTTATGTCCAAACCATGGTATCCATCTTTCAACCCATTAAAGGAGTCTTTTGATACCTACCCGATTTTGGTTCGTCTACCAGGACTCCCATTGCAGCTTTGGAACAGATCTTGTCTCATTGCTATAGGGGATACTTTAGGCTCATGTGTAGCAGTTGATGATAAGACCTCCATTCAAACCCATACTACTTATGCTCGAATCCTGGTTGATCTCGATACCTCCAAATGTTTACCAGCAGAAATCAATCTTCAGATTGGAGCCAGGCTCTGGGTGCAGAGGATAGACTATGAGAGACTTGCCTTCAGATGTAGGCGTTGCTTCCAAACTGGTCATGTTACAGATGACTGTGAACACTCCAAACGTAAGACCAAAACAGCCTGGTGGAGGGATTCTCTACCTGAACATCTTACAATCGACTCAAATCCGGCTAAGGATTCGAGTGCCCCCCTGCAAGCTAACTCACCCATCATGGTTGATTCACAGACCAATACAGAGAAGCCTCCAGATTTTTCTTTACAGGCTGCTGATTCAGTGATTAAAGATATTCCGACCTCCCATTTGGGTCACTCCCCCATCAAACCTATTGCAGTTTTTCCGACTGTAGTGGATGTGGGAAATCAGGAATGGACAGTGGTGGATCGGAAAAAGAAGGGTAATGCCAAATCTAAATCCCCCACCATATCGGACAAGATTTGATTCTTGTCTTTTTGGGCGCTATCATTGCTACATTTTGGCTTATGGCCTGCTACGCAGTTGCTAGGCAGCTGTGTTGTTGTTTTGTTGCTGTTTTGTTGCAGCTGGTTTGCTTTTGTTGGTTCCTTCCTTGTCAGTTTTTGTTGGGCTCTTTTGTGATGATCGTCTGGTTGTTTTCTCCGTTAGTGGTCGGCCGGAGTACATTGTTATCATTTTTGTGGCCGGACCACTGCGTGTTTGCTGTTTGATCACTGTCCAGCAGGTGTTTATTTGCTGTTGTGTTGCTGTTGATTGTTCCTTTGCAGACTGCGTTCTGCACTTGGTCCTTATTGTTATATCAGGATGTTGATCCTTTTTTTCGAGCTTTATTTTCCTATTCTGGCTTCTGAGCCTTGCTGTACAAGGGTATAGTCCCTTTCAAAAAACTATTTGCCAATAATAATAAAAACAAGGGTCAAGACCATACATTAGGATCAGGACTATATGTACATTTCTAACTTTGTTGTATGGTCTTCAACCAAACCTATAAAAAATAACATAGTAAAAGGGATATTCCATATATCTCTATATGGTAGCTCAAAATCAAACCAAAAAGGTTAAATCGTAATAAATAGGGTTAAATCAAACCATAATGAGAAATACCACAAGATATTGATGCCACTAAGACCTTGTCCCATTGTTTAAAATTAATGTATGTAAAAATATAATAAAATCATGATGTAATAATGATTTTTGTATATTTTGGTGTCTACATTCACCCCCCCCCCCTTTATTCTAGTGAATGAAATTTACTAGTGTAAAAGAGAAGAACATCTTACTTAAGAGAGTATTGAAGAAATACGATTTATAAGTGTTTCAAGAGAAAGTAACCATGCATGGAAAACAATGTGATCCATCGGCTAACCCACATGGAGATAATGGTAAATCATGTCATAGGTGTCAAAAGGGGATATCACAGTTGCAAAAATTAGTGTTTGGAGACACAGGGAATTATACTTAACATAATTGTAGATCTATAGGGTGATCAAATCCCCAATGAGGTGTTTGAATTTAGAGATATGTGGGAATTAGGTGTTGCAGTACAAAGGGGAGAGTTTCATAGGGATTTATAGTTTCCTGATATAATAATTCCCAATAATGGGACCACTTAGCTACAAATGGAGATCTAGGTTTTAGATATCTTGAAAACCCCTACAGGGTTAAAGGGAAATGATGTCTCATTTCCCCCACCATGTAATTATATGGGTGTACTGTTAGAAATTGTATTACTGACCTATGTTTTTAAAGTTTAAATATTTGATTTTCCCCCTATATTATAACAAATACAATCAAATTATGTGTTTGTAACTATATATGTTCAGTGCCTAGTGCACATATTTCTCAAGACTGATTGTTAGGTGATAGAATTGGATTGAAATGTGTGAAAATAGAGAGAAATGTGGCCTTGCATAACCAACCTTGCTTGATTCATGTGTAATATATGCAAAGGAGGATGGCCTTGTTTAATAAATCCATTAGATGTTGATTGTTAGTTTGAGAGGATAAGAGAAGATGATAGTGTATGGTTGACCTATAGAGTTACCCCTTTTAGTGAAAGAGGGAGTGTAAAATAATGAATATTGAGATAAAATTTAGGAGATGATATTATGTCAAATACTATTGAATGTAGTGGATAAGAATTGATATATGAGCGGTTTGATTTATAATATTGAATAACACGATTGAAAATAGGTAATGGGGTGGTATGTGTGAAATAGGGTCATATTTGAAGTTGGAGAAAAGTTGTGCATAATCATATAGGGTGTGTAGTATAATGTTGTGATGTGTCAATGCATAAGTAGTTAGGAGCATGATCACAACATTGAAAACAATATATAAAAAATGTAATTAGGGCCCACAATATGAACCGTACCATTTCTAGGGAGTGATTGTGATTGAGTGTGATAGGAGATATGATCATATGAAGATGCTATGATCCAGGGAGGCCATTTTATCATGCTTTGATTGGGTGAGAGATGTTATCAAGACATAAAATACACATGAGCTAATAAGTGCAATTAATGTTGATTTATTTGGGAGAAATAGGATGTCTTCTTGTTTTTGTGATTTTTTTTTGCATTTTATTATATATTGAAGAAACTGTAATGAAGGGTGAAGTTTAGACTTGGGGTAGAATCATATGGAACTATATGGTTCCCACAGGAACCATACATTTTTTACCAGGAACCATATGGTTTTGACTTGAGAGGTATGATTCTAAAACCGTTAACAAAACATTATGATGTAGATAATTTTTGGATAATATGTGTAGATATGATTGATTTATGGTGATGTTTTGCACTAGTATATTTTATAATGTGATGTTTCGAATTTTTCTTCTATGTTTTCAAAGAGATGTCCATGTATGAGAGTTCCATGTCGGTTAGTATATGACAAAATTATTTTCATTAGGCTTAGATGATGTGGGTTGGGATAAATTAGATAGGTTTGGATTACAATATGTGGCTAGGTTGAGGGATATGCCCCCAAAAATTCATTTGACCACAACATTATGTGAGTGGTTTTTACATTTTGGCTCACACTAGAGGATATGACGGTTACAATGAAGGATTTTATCATATTTTATGGCTACCAATTTTAGTTGAGGGTATAGGTGTTTCCCATAGACATTCCATACCATATGAGGTATGCACATAGATTTAAGGTGACGTGTGGTGGTATTGGAGATCCTATGATCATATTGAGCTCTATTTTGACTTCTAGTGTTATATGGTTGTGTAATTATATTTGTATATTTTTGGTATTATTTACGCTAATAGATGGTGGTGGGGTGTCTATATCATATATGATGTGGTATTTTTATTAGATGAAAGGGATGTGGGATGCAATCTATATGAGGCTAGTGTTTATTGGCTCATTTATATAGGTATATATATAAGTTCACATTAGAGAACCATGGTAGTGTTTTAGAAGTAATGGAATTTTTTATTTTGTGGCCTATGAGAATAATGTGGTTGTGTGACCTATGAATATATTTTTAAAAATATACCAGTTTACTCTTAGGCCTAGGAGGATCCTATGGGATAACTCTTGGTCTAGACTGGGGATGATAAAAAAAGTGTTATCACAACGTAAAACCTTAACTATTGGTAATGCATCATAATCATAAATAATGGAAGAAATTGTAATGTTCTCATATGAATGCTTTGGTTAATGTGGGAGTGTAATCTCTCGCTCTAGTTCAATATTACATAAAAAAATCTAGGTAAATAAATCACATGTGTTATAGAGTAATTGTTCCTTGAAATGCCATATGAGACCTTAAAAAAAGATGCATTCCATCTCTAGCTCAATTACTTGATACAATAATAAGTGCATGCTAACTTTGAAACATAATATATAAGAAAATAAAGGTTTGGAATCCACTGATGTATGGAGGTTAAACACTCATATGTAGCTATATCACCTCTATTGCAGCTAAAGTGGGATACGAAAGCATCTTTAAGATCTAAAAAATTTCTGAGAGATCTACAAGTAAGTTGTGTAAACTAATGGATAACATCTCTGGTAAGACTCTTTGGATGTTTTTTGAGAAACAATTTATCATTTTTATGTGAATCTATAAGTTCACTATAATGCTTAAGATGTAGATAGGGATCTGAGTTACCATCAAATAATTAGATTAAAGGAAAGAAATCATTCCTAAGGAACTAATATCGGAAGATTCTATGTCAAATAGGATTTTCATAGATAGAATTGGGATCAATGCTACCATAGTAATCTTTTCTCTCTAGATTCAATGTATGTACTTTCTATTGCAAATATCCTACCACATACATAACGAATAGGACCTCTTGAGGAGGTGGTGTGGCATATACATCTAGAGGCTCATTCAAGGGTTATCATTAATAGTAACAATAAGAACATTATTTATTAAAAATTAATATGGGTTGATGTGCATTAGGTATATAACTTGGGGTGGTATGGGCTTAGACATACATTGAGGATCTAAAGGACCATTACTACTATCCACAAGAAAATCAGCCAAAATAGGAGATGGAAGTAGACTATGTGTAACACATATAATGGAAGGTGAAAAAACGTGTTCATACTTGCTAAGATAATTTGAAACTATGTAATCATTATGCACATTATCATATGCAAGTGGTGGAGAAGAAGTAGTAACATAATCATTACATTTTATTTCAAGATAAGAAGTAGAAACAAAGGTTGTATCAATCATAGTATGTGCAATAAGAATAGAACCATTTGTATCATCATTGCATTAAAAAGTATTATTCAAAACATTAATGATGTAAGAAATATCATTTCTTTCACATTCAATGGGAATAGTAGAAACACAAGTAGAATCATGTACAATTGAAATAGAGATGTTACAATCAATGTCATTATCTTTGTATTCAAGAGGAAGAGTAGAAACATAGTTGTGTTCATTCAAATCAAGTGCAAGGAAAGAAGAATCATCATGTGTGTCATCTATATAGAATTAAATATGAATGGATTATAAATAATTATCAAAAACATAAGGAACACCATCAATTAATGTATAAATGGAAGGTATATAGTCCTCATGCAAGATGGAAACAATATCATAATAACTAGAGTATATAAGATATATGGAAATAGGAGGGCCATCTATGGGTGGAGGGGAAGTCAGGTTTTCACCATCATTATCCAAAATATCTACATTACCCTCAAGTCTAGGAGAAATATTACTAGTGGTGGTGATTTTTTGGAATACATGTGCTAGGATATCCTCTATAGTTTGGATTGGTGCAGTAGACAGAGTTGAAGGACATGCCTTAGGTGTAGTATTAAAGGTAAGTGATTTATCTCATAACACAATATGATTTTCCTCTTGATAATAATGTAATACTATATCATCCTTCGTAGGAGAGAATGAAGGAATAAAATTAGGAGTAACCTACAAGTTTTAGATGACCTCATAGACAAAACTCTTATTTGTAAACCAAGTGGCAGCACAATCTACTAAAGTATGAAAAAATAGAACTGGATGAGAAAGATCAGGAGACTGTACACAACCAGAAGTGGTATAGAATTTATTAGAGAGATGGTAACCATTGTGGTTTTTTAAATCCCTATAAAAAGACATAATAACATATAGAATAATAAAGGAACTTAGAATAATAATCCACATGTCCTAAGGCATCCCTAGAGTTTGGGAATACAACATGCCTAAAAAAGGATTTATAAGACCCTAAATTAAGTGAAGGGTTCAATAAAAAAGTGGGTTCACCAGAACATATCAACCCTAATTAAATTTTATTAAGTTTATTGAATTGATACTACAATAACTAAACTTGTAAGTACACCCATATTTATACTACATATAAAACAAGAGGATTATAAAATATAACAATCACAATAACATCTAGATATGTACAATTAGAAGTGTAATTGGGATAGAAATAACCACTTAGGTGGATCAGGAGGTTATTGTGATATTCCTATGAGTGATTCTGAATAGGTACAAAGTATGGGAATTATCTAAATCAACTTATGTGTTTCTGGAGCTTCCTGTACAGGACAATACCAAATGGTCAAGATCAAATATACTATACTAATCTAACTGTACACATTTTACCTTGTATAAATTGGGAATTTGTAACATGTAGCATCATTGTGTGTCAATTTTTGTCACTCTCTGGTATCTTCAACTTCACATAAAACCCTATATGTCACACTTAAACGTAAAAAATAGACCATATCTATTATGCAATACAATCAAACAATCATTGGCTCTAAAATTAAAGATACAAATGCTTGAGTTATACTGACCTTAGTGGTCACCCCATTTGTGAGTCCCTCAGCACTACACTATATTTTAGACTCAATGTAGTTATCCTAGTACTTTGTACTAATGTGCACACAACTATCCCTTAACCTAGGTTGTCCCTCATTCCTCAACATTGATATCAAGAAATGTTACTTCATTTTGATAAAAACCCTTGCGTGTATCTGAAAAAATTGTATTTATACCCTCTTACGCTATATATGTAGTACGTAGATGTATATCTTTCTTCCTTAGTCTATTATATGGTAGATATATAGTTTCTTGTTAATTAATAAATTCTTACATTAGACTTGTATATATATGAGTTATTACTTTGAAATTCGGACCTTATTCATTTAAAAGGATAACCCAAAAGATAGAATTTTAAATACAAAAGAGTAAAAAATGGGTCCATAAAGATAAAACAACCAAAAATTAAAAAAAGGGCCAAGATCGTATAGTAGGTTCAAGATTATATATATGTTTCTGACCTTTTTGTACAATCTTGGACTAGAATTAGAAACATTAAAACAACAAAAGGGAACTACCAAATATCTTTGTAAGGTAGCTCAAAATCAAATTGAAAATGTGAAATAGTAATAGATAGATTTAAATGAAGCCATAAAGATAAATAAAACAAGATATTGATGCCTCTAAGACGTTGTTCCATTTTAAAAAATCATGTTTATAGAAATATAATAAAAACATGATGTAATAATGATTTTTTGCAAATAATCTTAACAACCATGCCATATTAGCCAATATCCATAACTAGATCCTTTGTGGGATCTACACAATATTAAAAAATAAACATCCAATAGTATTAATGAGATAAAAACATCATAAATCATCGATTGTAACTGTAATCCCAAGTAACAATCATTAAATATATTTTATTATACATGCTCACAAAAGACATTGTCCTCTAACAAAATTTATCTTCTATCCATATGGCATTGACCATCCTAAAAAAATTTATCAACCATGCTAAGGATTCATATGGAATCATCCATCACCACATTAGGTATCAAAAATTCTAAAGTGAGAAATTCCATCAACCACCTTGTGACATCATTTACTTACCATGGTCAATATTGTTTGCAGAAATGTTGCACACCTTTAATTCCCTATCATTATTTAATAATTGACTCTAAAGATGCTCAAAATCACAATACACCCAAACCTTCCTACATCTGGACTTGATCTACATTTTGGCTACATATAGGGAAATATTACTAGCCAAATTTTCCCAAAACCCAATTTTTACACTTTTATATCGGTTATCAATTTCTATGGTCAAATATGGAAATATGGATTATAGATAAAATAATATCTTATCATGTCATATCACATTCTTTTATGTATTTGTATGATTATTAGGTTGACCTTAGTACTTTGCATAACATATTAGGGTATATATAACAACTAGTAGTAAGTATATGATCATCAAATTGAGAACTTGAGTCTTATTGTACGGTTTAAATGTTGCCCCTAGAAGTGGATGGGTCAGTATACATTCATATTGTGATCATTTCTACATATTTTGGTTGTATTTGGTGGCATACGTCTACTTATATTCATACTTTAAGTAATTTCATTACAAGTGGAACCAGAGATTCGATATGGATAGAATTGGATCAAAACCTTAATTTTGAACATTTAGATTTATCTGTAAAATAGGAGGTGATTTTTTTGTAATTTTTCAACTAAAGTCTCAAAATCAGTTAAGTAAGGTTCTCTCCAAATTTCAATATTTTTTGACGTATTTTGCACAAGTTATGGTCATTTTAGTGTTTTTTTATAAATTTGCTCCCTAGGTTATAATTTTTAGATTTATTAAGTTTCTTATATTTTTAGAAATTTTTAGAAAAATAACGTAGGGATTATTATCTTTATTTATCTCTGTTTGGCCAATAAATTTATGGCATCCCAAACCCTAAATTTCTACCCTAATCTTTGTATCCCTAGACCCAAACTGTACATCATGACAAGGAGATCAACTAGAGGCCACGTGAAGGGTCCAGCCACTCTAGGAATGACTCTTAATAAGGAAAATATGGATTTTTAATATTTTTCCTTTGGAGCATCAGAGACATTCACCCAGCTTTAGGACATGGTGAACAATAATATGAACAATGTGGATGTCGATTGTGATAATAACTTGAACTTAATGAAGGATGAAGTGATGAAAAAATTGGAAAATGGATTTTAAACATCAAAGGGTGAACGAAGATGGAATTTGAATCACTAAGGAAGGGGTTTCTATAACTGAGCCCATGCATGGATTTTGGAAATAATTTCCATTTAAGTTACATTGGTTCCTTAAGCAATGCATACTTAGATTCAAACTATACCAACCATGGTAGATCCTCTATATAAGATTTTGGATCTTCTAACCAATAGCGTAGGATTATTCCAAAAGTGGAAATGTGCTAGTTCAAATGGAGTGATCCAATCACGTGGATCAATAAAACTAATTTTTTTGATCTACATTAAGTTCTAAGTGGAAATATGTAGTAATGGCATCCTTCTATCTAGAACTTGGATAATTCATTTGGTATAGATGGACGTGTGAGAAAAATAAAAATAAGGGTCTCCTTACTACCTAGTTTTTGTTCACTTGTGAGATCCATACAAGCTATATTAATAGTTTTAAAGAGAAATATTTTATCCAAATAGCCAAGTTACAACAAACATGAATAGTCAATAATTATATAAATTAGTTCCAAAATATATCCTTACGAGTAGATGACATCTTAGAGGATAGTCTAAATGATATATTTTTTAGTGGACTTAAATATTACATCCAACTTGATGTTCACCTTCTTAATCTAGGTTCGATATTAGAATCCATAATAATTACTCTATAAGTTGAGGAAAGAGATATGTTAAAACATAGGGGTCTCGCTACTCATAAAGAAATATTTATTCTAACACCATCAGTTACCAAAATGACATGATTGACTCCTCAAAAAGTTGAAGAGTAGCAAGAAAAAGGTATATGTTACCATTATGATAACAAATAGAGAAAGAGACATAAATATTATTAGATTAAATTATTCTACATCAAAGGTATTAATTAGGATGAAGGTGGGAAGGAAGAAACTGATGAAAAGGAGAGCTTCCTGAGATCAAGGTGAAGAATCTCACCCAAGTATATCTTTCCATGCCACTTTAGGAAATCACAACCAAAAAAACCTCAAGGTTACTAGGGGTGATAGTACTAATTGAATCTAAACGTACTCACAACTACATTAATCATAAGTTGGCATTATGCTTAAATTAATTTATTTATCCAACCCTAGATTTTTTGGTCATGGTTATAGATAGATGTAATGTTTGTTGTTTAGGAAAGTGTAATATAATTAACCTATCTATGAGATATTACCTATTATAAGTTTTCACACATTCCATTTCAATGGGGGGTGCATACATTATGTTAGTGGTCCATTAGATTATTACTTTGGGAACTTTTTAGATGAAATTTTAGAATTTATTCATGTAATTACATTCTAAAAAGAGGACTTGTGATTTGTGTGGGATGAAGGAAAAAATTCCACAGCTGGTAAGTTCTCATCAAATAAAAAAATGATTAAGAAGGGTACATTTGGGTTTTTGTTACATCTGTTCTCACTAGAATCTGAACCATTAAAAGGTAATATACCATCAAATATATAAGAAATTATTAATGAGAAATCAATTGGTTTTGGGATTATGCCAAAAGGGTTACCTCTAAATAGATATCATGATCATGTAATTCAACTTGTAATCTAACCACCCAATATTAAACCTTATAGATACCCTTATCTATATGTAATCCTAAACTTATATTACTTGGAAGATGGATTAGTCAAATAATAAAAAACAAATCAATTCTACTAAAACATAATGGGATTATGAAGCCATCGTTAAGAGAAGGACAATTGCAGTTTATTTCATTAAATAAAGTGGGTAAAACTCTTCAGATCTAAATCCAAACTTGTACACAAGAACACTTGGAAAATGTTAGTAATTTTTGGTGGTTATGGGACCTACCTAAGTCAAATACCTAACCATTTTAAAGAGACAAAATACATTTTATTGATGTCAAATGAAAAAATAGTAACTGAAAATAACAGTTATACCTGACTCAGATCGCAGGACAGTCACAGTTACATTTCACCGAGAATCACATGAAGATCATATGCCAGATTGTAGTTGTGATTCTCTCATGTGTTGATATTTCGATAGAATATTTTTGCAGAAAGTTATATCTATCTTTTGAACTTCACTTTTCTTTCTTCAAGACCTATAAAATTGAGATATGTGAGCAAGAGAGTAAGAAAACTCAAGTATAATCTTTTTTGTACTATGATTCAGGGGTTGGAATGAGGGTTGTGACGGTACTTTTATAGATTTGGAGTTCATAGGGAAATGGGACACACATGGGTGCAATGATAGGGACCATAGTGCATTAAGAATGCACATGGGTAGGTATGATGGGGAATAATTAAATGTAAGGGGGTGGAGTGTTAGTAAATGGGTGGCAAGGTGTATTTTATCCCCATTTTGAGGTGGTTTTATGGTTTTTTAGTTTTTTTTGTGTTTTATAATGTTTTTGTATTTTTGAATAAGGGGCCTTATGTGTAAGGTTCATTTTCTAATGTTTACATTTTTCCCATTTTTGGGATGCCTGTTATAGCATAAAAAATTTAGCATAATAAAATAATATGAGATGGGGCTCATCTAACCCTATGATGGTGGTTTTAGTAGTCACGGGATTATATGGATGACTAGATATACAATAACCTATAAATGCGATCGATGGGATACTTCAGCCAGTATGTGAAGGGTTTGATAGATTGATTTCACTAGGTAGAGACTATAAGTTTAGTTAATTAATGATTGGAAAATTGGATTTCATATAATCGTATGAGAAGAGTTGTTGTATATGAGTCCCCCCTCAAGTGATAGTTTTTGGAGCTACAAGTTACCCCAACGTGATGCGAGATGAAAAGTGGAAATTAAAGATGAAGTAAAATGTGATCTTTGGCCAAAGAAGTGTTGAGTGGAAGTGATGAAAGGGTTTCCCCAGTTATGTATGTAGGAATGGTATATGATGACTAGATACAAAAGCAAAATCAAGTTTTGAGGACGTGATAGGAATAAGTGGAGAGACTCGGTGGTCAGTGGTGTAACGGAGTGCTTAAAGGAGGGGTTATGAGGACTGGATGAGTGGGGTGGGGGTTGGATGGGTGAGGTGGGTATCTTTTCTAAGTCATTTCTAGAGGACTTATGAAAAGGGGGGAGAGATAAAGTTTAAGTTACTTCGATGACTTGGCAGGGTGGAAGGGAGGAAAATAGGAATATTTTCTAGAGAAACTCACAAGGGAAAAGGGGATTGGGGTTATATATCCAAGAGATAGGATGGGCTGGCCCACAATTAGATCTAGGTTGGGTAGACTATTGGGTGTGTGGAATGATGAGGTAGAAGGGGAAGGGGAACTAGCTAGAGGCCTCCAAGAGACCCCCGGGGGGAAGTGGGTATTGAGGTTTGGGGGTAGCACCCCTAATTTTTTTTACCCCTTTTTTAATCACACAGGTGACTAGGAAAAGGGTAGTGTGGTGTGTGGGAGTGGTGATTTGTAATGGTAACTAGGTGAGGTGTATCACATTACGTGGTGGGTAGTGAGGAGTGGAAGGGGAAAGTGGACAGAGAGGGGTTTAGAGGGTAGTGATGGGTCACACCCACGAGTGAGGTTTATGGAGGGGTAAATAGCAGTTAGTTGGAGTGAAAAGGGGGGGTGGGATAAAAAAGTAGATAGAGAGGGGGTTTAAAGGCAATGGTGGATTTCACCCACAATCGAGGGCTAGGGAGGGTGGTAAATAGTAGCAGTAATGGGAAGGATGATTACAATATAGGGATAAAACTAAGTAACTAGTGCAACTAAGGGAAGAAGAGGGTGAAGTGTTGGGGTGGGTCGCAAGCGCAACCCATGATTAGAGGAAATGAGTCAGTGATGGGTGTAATGGGGAGTGAGTAGTTAGTGGCCTGGTTATGTTAGTGACTGTCAATAGAGGCTAGAAAGGGAGGCGTGGGGAAAGGAAGGTAGGTATATGTGGTGGTTGGAGGCCTGGTCATGTTTGAGACTAGGTAGGGAGGATTTTTAGAGTGGTGAGGGGGTTAAAAGGATTACTGTGGGGTACTAATTGAAAGAAGAGGATGACTTTATCAAGAGTGGGTGGCATGGGGTGAAGAGAGGGACATGAGGGGGGACATTGGTGGACGACTTATCATTGTTGCAACCTATAGAGAGGGAAATAATTTGTATTAGCGATAGGTTACAGGGATTTACGGTTGTTCGTGGTAGTGGTCGTGGTGTAGAGAAGTGGGTGGAAGGGTTGTGGTAGGTCGCAGGAAGGGTTTGGAGGGGGTGAACAACATGGGTGAAATGGAGGAGAAAGCATGGGCGTGACGAGTCAAAAATTACATTGTGGTCTATGAGTGTGACTGCAACATATATATATGAAGCCTAGTGGAAGGAGGAGGTTCCATTTGAACACATGGGGACCATAGGAGTATGGGGTGGAGGAGATATTACCCACCCATGTGAGAGACTGACATTGAGATAAAGATCTACTCAAACAGAGGTATGGTTATTTTATGGTACATTTTGATTTTTATGAGAATTTATGATTTTTTCTTGAGTTTGGAGGTTGTTTATGATATCCCTACAATCGAGTCGTAACCACACTGCAATTTTGTTATGACCCGTGTTGCGGACCAGCCTACAACCAACCAATAACTACCAGGGGTAAATTTTTTTAGGGTGAGTTGATGGATTATGAGACTGATGAAGGGCATGATTTTTGAATGCATGGCTTAACATTATTGACATTGCAACATAGATTTTCCAGATTTGTGTATAAATTTTGACATGAAATGACTCAGCCAAAGATGGAGATAGTGCGAAATGTAGGGATATTTAATATTAAATGGATTGAGTAGGTGATGATAGGCATGTTTTTATTAACAACTTTTATGGAGAAATGGGACAGTGATACCAATACCTTTCATCTGGTGACTGGAGATATGTTGATTACCCTTCAGAGGATGTAAAGAGGATATTTTTGTATTATGTTATGAGGGGTATGAAGGTGGTTTCAGTAGTAGATGTTACTATCCAATACAGTAGATTATGGATATTAAGAAGGGACCATGGCTAAGGTGATTGAGGTGGAGAATGGAGGATTCCAATATTATGAGTTGTATGATTAGGGTGTAGGTACACAGGTCATGGCATATTTTTGTAACATGACTTATAGTATTATATTTCCAGATTCATCAGGATACACATTTCCATGGGTTCTAGGTGAGGTATTTGTGAAGATGATAGAGCATGGGACTTTATATGCATGGGGGGGCAGGAACTAATAGCATAAACGTATTCAGATCTACAACAGTATACAATCTAGTTGATGGTGGGCTTGAATATGGGGGTATTATTACAGGTGTGGGAATAGGATCATATAACACTGAATAGTCGACGTGGGTTACCTTATTTGATTCATGATAAGGTTCTCAGTGGAGGAACCTTTCAGCTTGGCGATGGATTAGAATATATCTCTTGTTTGTTGAGAGATTTACTATCTATATTTTCAATACTTTCAGGCATGTTATCAGTCTCTCTTGTGGGGGAGCTATTATAGTGAATCCTAGTCTTAGTTTTTCATTGTTTGAATAGTTGTTTTGATAACTCATATATTTTTAGCATCACTCAACCCATTCATCTATATGGGAGGGTGTGGTGTTGATCTTGATTCTTTGGTTTTTGTGTCTTTGCATTGATACCTTGGCATTTCTTGCATTATGACACTCCTATTACTTTGGATCTTATTTCCTTCCCTTATTACCCTAGTTATTATTCTTGGATAGTTTTCACAAATATTTTTAGCAGTTGATTGAATTATGTTTGGTATTTGTTTTTTCACTTTTCACATCAATCCAATGATAGTCTCCTTGTATGGAGATATTCTGGTGAAGCTTAGTGTCATTTGTTTTTGAGTTTTGTGATTGAGAATTGGATTCAAGCCACAGTGCACACAAAACTTCTTTAGCATTGTAAAATAAATTATTCGACATTCTTGGGATGCCTTGTAGTAGGTTTTTATCTCTCCAATTTTTTATTACTAGTTTCAGGTACCTTTTAGTGTCCCTTTTTCCCCAGTTATTGTACATGGGTACCTCATTAGGCCTTGTTGTTGGGACCCACCTTCTTTTTCACCCACCTAAGATATGCATATGGGGGTATTAGTGTAGGTTATTATTTATAATTTTATTTGTTTATTAGTATAATTATCATACTTAGGTTATGCCTACACTTGTTGGGTTAGCTTGCTTAGGTGTACTACTTGTGTGGTGTTATCTTACTAGTTGTGTTGAGTTAGTTTACCAATTATGTAGAGTTAACTTAACTACCAGTATCAGTTAGTAGGATTTCTTCACCACTGATTTAGGGTAGTATTTATACTTCCCTCATCCTATATGTACATCTTGATTATTGATTTAATCAATATATTATGATGGATTTCCATATATGATAGTTTATCTCTTTGTTTGTAAATCCTTTTTGAGTAAGTGCACGAAGTTGTGGTGGCCAAAAAATGGATAAGAATCTAGAAAAAATCAAAACTCATATGCGTTCTATTATAACATGATCACATTTTCAATTGTCAGGTTTGGGATTTACCAAAGAATAACGCATACGCATTATGCCTACTATAAACAAAAAAAAAGAGGCCCGAGCCTCTATCATTTTACCTCCCTTAAACGTGAGTTTCAGAGCTATAACCATGCCCTCACATTTTTTCATTCAACTAAATCTCAAGCTCAAAGGATCATTTCTGGATTGCTAGGAAGATCCGAATCGATGATGGTGCCATGGAGAAGAGGTAAGAACAATTCTTTTCTCAAAATTATATTTAAATATGATAATTATAGATTAAAATTTGAATTCAGTACATATTTTTTATTGTTATAGTTAGAGGTTGAGGGAATCAACCATAACCAAACCCTATTATTCCTGACATCCCTCCTGACACTCCCATAATTTCTCAACATCCCTTGGGTAGTCAAGATGATTTAGTAGCCCAAATAGTTGAAAACAAAATTAAAATTGAGGATTTAATCAAAAAAATGAAGGATGCACTATCTACAAACCCCCACCGTGGCTCTCTTTGTAAAACACATTGGAGGCATTACTTGTTTCAAATTGACATGGTAACAATGGGGCAAATTGATCATTGGACAAATTACAGAGAGGGTTGTAGGGTTTATTATTCCAACAAATTGTCATATGTGGATGTAAAGAAAAAATTAATTTCAAAATAACATCATATGCACCTTATTCATAGACCCGCTGCACTAATTTTCCTATTCCGTTGATCATGTAAACAATTTCCCATCCATTGGTGCATAATAATAATTTAATTAAAAATAATTTTTGGGGCTGATAGTGGATGGTGTTTGATTTTCCACCTTGTAATAACAACGAGGTGCCACTATACTTTCTGAGGAAACTCTATTGCTGAGTTTATCCTCAATAAGATGCCTAAATTATTTTGATTTCCAAGATTTCTGGGGTCGAGGAAAAGGATCTGCACATAGGATCAACTAGGTGCACAATGTGCACCTAATTCAGCAAGATAGATTCCCCACACAGAAGCCCCCTCACCCTTATATTTTCCCTCAAGTAGTGAAGAAGACAATAGAGATTGATACAATCCATGCATGCTTCAGGGGCTATCTACGACCCTTGTTCGACATACGAGGGAGATTTTTGAGCCATATTCTCATGGAGGTACATAGAATATTCATTTAGAGGAGTACTAGCATGAGGCCACATATTTTGCTCGTCATGTAGTAGCATATGTTTGGGGCCCCGAGGAGGATGAGACTTTTATGCGTACTAATTTTGGTGCACCTGGTGCTAGGGGTGAACACGATAATGTCACTATGTCAGATGTCCTTTTGAGTGATACATTTGGATTACAATCATCCATGTCACCTTTGCAGGTAAATTTGTTATGTTTTGTTATGTGTGTTACAAAATTTTTGGAGTACCTAATTTACTTATATATTTTAAATTTTTGAAATAATTGTATTTGTACATGTACATGCATTGATATTACAACGTGCGGGAGGCACATCTTCATCCCGACCACAGGCGGCAAGCACCATGCATACACATACATTCACAAAGGTAATTTAGAATGTTAATTATGTAAAATTTTCACACACATGTGTATATTTACTATATATTTGCATGTATATATATATATATAAGTTTTAAAGTAAAATATATGTATGTTCTTGTATGTCCATCTAACTCATGTGATATACATGTTTGATAAAGATGTTTACTTCACTAGACACCCCACCATCTCTGCGATAAGTAGATAAAGTGTGTTGCTCGCTGTGATTTCATCTGCGCAACAACTCACTGAGGTATTCAAACAAACACGTAAATTTTGTTAAATTTCTCGTGTAATTCATATAATGTTAAATTAAATGTTAGTAATGTCTTTCATTATAGAATTATTAAATTATGTTAATAATTTCCTTCATTGTGTGTATATAGGTTTTACCTGTGATAAGGCGCAACCCTATTCATTTGATTCACAAGCATGGTGGGGTAAAAACAATAGTTATATATTGATTAAAATTAGTTAAAATATTTTCATTATGTAGATACATGTACTTAGCTCTATTTTCACAAATTCTGATGTTATATTTTCTAATCTTATGTGTATGTAGGGAACTTTAACCCCCTCCATTTTGACTTCAAGGGCACGGACTCCTCCATCTCATCATCTTCGTACCCCCATGCATACTGCAGGAGCTCCAGATGAATCATCTGAGCGTGAGATGCAAATTCAACGTGATCAACAACTTGTAGTAAGTTTGTGTATTTATGTAAATAATTTCATTCTAGCATGGTCTTAAATACATGTTGAAAACATATATAAATTAAGTTTTGACAAAAAAACATTGTTTGCATTTACATGCTCATCTACAAGTGAGTATTCAGTGGAAGAGAACTCGAAGCATGGGCTCAGACGATCCAAAGTCATCTCATGGATATCCATATTCATCTAAGGGAGGGCCTTATTCGAGTAAGGGCCAAGAGAGGGATAGATTTTGATGAGTAGGAAATATATATGTCTTACATGACATTGATATGTGTATGCCTATGTGCATGGAAATATATATGTACGCCTATATGGCAATGTGTACTATGATGGTATATTACCTTACTTGTGAATTCTTCTTGCTCATTGTCTCTTTGTACTGGTTCCTATACTTATCATGGTACTTGACTACATTATTCTATGAGACCTTCATAGTCTTCTCCGATTATTTTCGCAAGAACACCTGATATGTTGTGCACTTGACAATATTGATGCCTTTCATCTGATTGATATTTTGATTTAATGGTGATCTCCATATACTAGAATTTTTAATGTCCAGTATGCATTGAGATATGGAAATCCAGATGTATATGACATGTCTGTATATCAGGAGTTACTCTAATCTGAGTTCTTGATTCATCTCAATTCTATCCAATGTCGTATATGTGTATTTACCTTTAAATGCTGCTTAGGCATTGCTCATGGTCTATTTGGATTGGTTCTTATCTTATCATGCACCCTTCACTACATTATTTTATGCTTCGTACCCCTATCCCTTTTTAAGGTGCTTTTGAAAGTCATCACAATGGGTTTATGCATAACATAAATTGATAATGAATGAGAAGGTCATCTAAGCCGTGGGCTAGCATGACTCCCATGCTTGAGAATGTCTAAACAGATGAAATGACATTACTAGGTGATTGATAAATCTCCGTGTTTTCTTGATTGACATACCCCTATCAAATTCATGTCTATAAGCCTTTTAAATCTGTAGTCATTTCAGGGCTATTTGGAAAGCAACATCACGCCCGGATGGGGTAGCCCTACACTGACTCACCCCTATCACTATTTCACGTGTTTTATAAACAATAGCACCAGTGAGTTTAAAACTGAACAGGAGACATTAGAAAACCATTGAGAAGGTAATTTTGCCATAGGGCCATCTGACATCCCAGGTCTCATAATCTAAACGAGATAAAAATCTACTAGGTGATTGATAACTCACGAAGTCTTCTTAGAAATCACCCCTATCAAATTCATTATGGAGCCAATTTGGGCATTCAAGGCTCTTAAGCGTACTAAGCCCAGACGAGGTAGCCCAAAAACACGGGGAGCGTAGGGAACCAAAAAAAAAGCATTTACTTAGTGTTAATTAGGTCATTTAGACGTGTTGGTGTAGTTGGTTTTGGTCCCATGAGCTTTTGTTTGAAAACTATAGCATCTGGGCAGCCCTACACTGACTTAGACTGCACTATTTCGCATGTGTTTGCAAACAATAGGACAATCGAGAGAACCGAGTTGGTGATGGAAAAAACCATGAGAGGATTTTGTATAGTGCCCTGATGTGGAGGTTTTGGATCTGACAATACTGTCTCTAGGTGCCATGGAGTCCAAGAAATCATCACGTCGAAGATATGGCGTGATTGGGCCTCAGTGGCTCTTAAGCGACTACGCCCGGATGAGGTAGCCCGAAAGCACGGGGAGCATAGGGAACCAAAAATGAATGCTCCTACTAGCATTCACCATTAGCCATCTCTTCAATGTGTTAGTGTAGTTAGTTTGGTCCCACAAGACTCCGTTTGCAAACTACAACCTCTGATAGACCTACACTGACTCAAATTGCACTATTTCTTACGCATTTGGAAAACAATAGCACAATGAGAGAACTGGATGGAGATGTAGAATAAATGCAAGAGGAGTTTCTCATAGAGGGCCCCTACATGGAGGTATTGGATCTGATGAGATGTCTCTAGGTGCCACGGGGTCTGAAAAATCACCTATTGAAGATATGGCGTGTTTGGGCCTCAGGGCTCTTAAGGGACTACACCCGGACGGGGTAGCCTGAAAGCACAAGGAGTGTATGGAACCAAAAATGAAGCCTCTAGTAGCATTCACCTAGGATCACCAAAATGTGTTGGCATAGTTGGTTCGGTCTCACATGAGCTTTCTTTTTGCAAACTACATCCTCTGGCAGCCCTATACTGACTCAGACTGCACTATTTCTCACGCATTTGCAAACAATAGCACAACGAGGAGAACCAGATAGAGATGGAGAAAACCGCTCAGAGGATTTCGTAGAGGGATTTGATGTGGAGCTCTTGAGATCTAATGAGACATCTCTAGGTGCCACGGAGTCTGAGAAATCACCCATCGAAGATATGGCGTGTTTGGGCACTCAGGGCTCTTAAGGGATTACTACCCGGACGAGGTAGCCTTTTGAAAGCACGGGTAGCGTAGGGAACAAAAAAAAAATCCTCGGGTTAGTGTTCACTAGGCCATACAAACGTGTTGGTCTAGATGGTTTGGTCCCAAAAGCTACCATTTACAAAATACAACATCTAGCAGCCTTAGACTAACTTAGACTACACTATTTCACGCATTTACAAATAATAGGACAAGGAGAGAACCAGATGGAGACGGAGAAAATTGTGACTAGGTGTTTCATAGAGGGCTTCAACATGGAGGTTCTTAGATCCAATGAGACATCTCTAGGTGAGATGGAATCTGAGAAATCACATGTCAAAGATATAAGTTGTTTTGGTCATTCAAGGATCTTAAGGGACTACGCCCAGACAAGGAAGCCCAAAAGCATGGGGAGCATAGGGAACCAAAATAAATCCTCCACTAGCATTCACTAGGCCACCTCGATGTGTTGGCATAGTTATTTCGGTCCCACGAACTTCTATTTTCAAACTACAGCATCTGGTAGTCGTACACTGACTCAGAGTGTATTATTTCGAGTGTTTGTAAACAACAACACAGTGAGAGAACCAAATGGAGATGGAGAAAACCGTGAGAGAATTTTGTAGAGAGATTCAACATGGATGTATTGAATCTGATGAGACATCTCTAGGTGTCATGGAGTTCGAGAAATCACTTGTCGAAGATATGGCATGTTTGGGCCTCAGGGCTCTTAAGGGACTATGCCCAGACGAGGTAGCCCGAAAGCAAGGGGAGCATAGGGAACCAAATCAAATCCTCCATGAGCATTCACCAGGCCACCCTGATGTGTTGGCATAGTTGGTTCATTCCTAAGAGCTTCTGTTTCCAAACTATAGCCTCGGGTAGCCATACATAGACTCAGACTACACTATTTCACGCGTTTGTAAAAAATAGAACAGCGAGAGAACCGAATGGAGATGGAGAAAACCTCAATTGAATTTCATAGATGACTCTAACTTAGAGTTGTTGTTTCTGATAAGGTGTCTCTAGGTGCCATGGAGTCCGAGAAATCACCCGTCGAAGATATAGCATGTTTTGGCCTCAAGGCTCTTAAGAGACTATGCCCGGACGAGGTAGCCCGAAAGCATGGGGAGCATAGGGAACCAAAAAAAATCCTACACTAGTGTTCACCAAGCCACCTTGACATGTTGGCATAGTTGGGTTGGTCCCACAAGCTTCTGTTTGCAAAGTACAACATCTGGCAGCCGTACACTGACTCAAACTAAACTATTTTATGCGATTGTAAACAATAGCACAACGAGAGAACCGGATGGATATGGAGAAAACCGTGAGAGAATTTTGTAAAGGGACACAAATTTGAGGTCTTGGATCTTACAAGACTTCTCTAGGTTCCACAAAATCTGAGAAATAACCCATCGAAGATAAGGTGTGTTTGGGCCTCAGGGCTCTGAAGGGACTACGCCCAGACGAAGTAGCCCAACATCATGGGGAGCATAGGGAACAAAAAATATGCCTCCAATAGTGTTCACTTGTCCACCCTGATGTGTCAACGTAGTTGGTTTGGTCCCACAAGCTTCTGTTTGTAAACTGCAGCGTTTGGCAGCCGTACACTGACTCAGACTGCACTATTTCACGTGTTTGTAAAAAATAGCACAGTGAGAGAACCTGATGGAGATGGAGAAAACCATGAGAGGATTTCATAGAGGGATTGTACATAGAGGTTTCAAATTTAACGAGACATATATAGGTTGCATGGAGTCTGAGAAATCACTCGTCGAAGATATGGCGTGTTTGGACGTCAGGGCTCTTAAGGGACTATGCCCAAACGAGGTAGCCCGAAAGCACAAGGAGTGTAGAGAACCAAATCAAGGACTCCACTAGTGTTCACCAAGCCACAACGATGTGTTGGCATAGTTTGTTTTGTCCCACGAGCTTCCGTTTACAAACTACAACCTCTGGTTGTCATACACTGACTCAAACTGCACTATTTTGTGCGTTTGCAAACAATAACACAACAAGAGAACCAGATGGAGATGGAGAAAATTGTGAGAGGATTTAATATATGGACCCAACATGGAGGTTTTGGTTCTGACGAGATGTCTCTAGGTGCACTGGAGTCTGATAAATCACCCGTCGAAGATATAGCGTGTTTGGGCCTCAAGGCTCTTAAGGGACTACGCCTAGACGAGGTAGCCCAAAATCACAAAGAGTGTAGGGAGCCAAAACAAAGCCTCCACTATTGTTTACCAAGCCACACCAATGTGTTGGCATATTTGGTTTGGTCCCATGAGCTTTTGTTTGCAAATTGCAGTGTCTGGATGTTGTACACTGACTCAGACTGCACTATTTCGCGTGTTTGCAAACAATAGCACAACGAGAGAACCTAATGAAGATAAATAAAACCACGAGAGGATTTCATACAAGGCCCCAACATGGAGGTCTTGGATCTTACGAGACATCTCTAGGTTCCACAAAATCCAAGAAATCACCCGTCAAATATATGACATGTTTGGGCCTCATAGCTCTTAAGCGACTAAGCCTGGATGAGGTAGCCTAAAAGCACAAGGAATGTAGGGAACCAAAATGAAGCCTCCACTAGTGTTCACCTGGCCACCCCAATGTGTTGACGTAGTTGTTCCAGTCCCATGAGCTTCCATTTGTAAACTACATTCTCTCGCAGCCCTGCACTGACTCAAACTACACTATTTCATGTGTTTGCAAACAATAGCACAACAAGAGAACCAGATGGAGATGGAAAAAACCATGACAGGATTTAATAGATGGACTCAACATGGAGGTTTTGGTTCTGATGAGATGTCTCTAGGTACAACGGAGTCTGAGAAATCACCCATCGAAGATATAACATGTTTTGGCCTCAAGGCTCTTAAGGGACTACGCCCGGATGAGGTAGCCCGAAAGCACGGAGAGCATAGGAAACCAAAACAAATCCTCCACTAGCATTCAACAAGCCACCCTGACATGTTGGCATAGTTGGTTTGGTCCCAAGAGCTTATTTTTGCAAACTACAACGTCTAGTAGCCGTACACTGACTCAGACTACACTATTTCACGTGTTTGCACACAATAGCACAATGAGAGAACCGGATGGAGATGGAGAAAACCGTGAGAGGCTTTCATAGATGGCCCCAACATGGAGGTCTAGGATCTTACGAAACGTCTCTAGATTCCATGGAATTTGAGAAATCACCTGTCGAAGATATGGCGTGTTTGGGCCTTAGGGCTCTTAAGGGACTATGCCCAGACGAGGTATTCCAAAAACACGGGGAGTGTAAGGAACCAAAACAAGGCCTCTAATACAGTTCACCATGCCACCCCAATGTGTTAGCGTAGTTGCTTCGGTCCCACAATCTTCTGTTTGCAAACTATAGCATCTGGCAGTTGTACACTGACTCAAACTTCACTATTTCACACATTTTCAAGCAATAGCACAACGAGAGAACTAGATGGAGATGGAGAAAACTGTGAGAGACTTTTGTAGAGGAACCCAATGTGGAGGTCTCATATCTAACAAGACATCTCTAATTGCCACAGAGTCTGAGAAATCACCCGTCGAAGATATGGCATGTTTGGGCCTCAAGGATCTTAAGGGACTACGCCTAGATGAGGTAGCCTGAAAGCACGGGGAGCGTAGGGAACTAAAATGAAGCCTCCACTAGCATTCACCTGGCATAGTTTTTTTGGTCCCATGAGATTCTGTTTGCAAACTACAGCGTCTGGGAGCCCTACACTGACTCAGACTGCACTATTTTGTGTGTCTGCAAACAATAAGACAGTAATAGAACCAAATGGATATGGAAAAAACCGCGACAGTATTTCGTAGAGGGCCCTGATGTGGAGGTCTCGAATCTAACGAGACATCTCTAGGTGCCTTTAAATGAAGAAAGTAACCTTGTAAATGAAGCTTCACCTCTAAGAACACCTCCACATTAGTGTAGGGTTTCCAGAGGCTGTAGTTTACAAACGGAAGCTCTTGGGACCGAACCAACTATGCCAGCACATTGGGGTTACCTGGTGAATGCTATTGGAGGCTTTATTTTGGTTCCCTATGCTCCTCGTGCTTTCAGGCTACCTTGTTCGGGTGTAGTCCCTTAAGATCCCTAAGGTGAAAACATGTTATTTCTTCGACGGGTGATTTCTTAGACTCCATAGCACCTAGAGATGTCTCGTCAAATCTGAGACCTCCATGTTGGGGCCCTCTACAAAATCCTCTCACAGTTTTCTCCATCTCCATCTGGTTCTCTTGTTGTGCTATTGTTTGCAAACGGGTGAAATAGTGAAGTCTAAGTCAGTGTACGGCTGCCAAAGGCTGTAGTTTGCAAATGGAAGCTCATGTGACTGAACCAACTATGCCAACATGTTAGGTTGGCTTGGTGAACACTAATAGAGTCCTTGATTTGGTTCTCTATGCTCCTCGTGCTTTCGGGCTACCTCATTTGGGCGTAGTCCCTTAAGACCCCTGACACCCAAACACACCATATCTTCGATGAGTGATTTCTGTGACTTCATGCAACCTAGATATGTCTCGTCAGATTTGAAACCTCCATGTTGAATCCCTCTACAAAATCATCTCTCGGTTTTCTCCATCTCCATCTGGTTCTCTCGTTGTGCTATTGTTTGAAAACGCGCGAAATAGTGCAGTCTGAGTCAGTATACGGCTAACAAACATTGTAGTTTGCAAACAAAAGCTCGTGGGACCAAACTAACTACGCCAACATGTTAGGGTGGCCAAGTGAACACTAGTGGAGGCTCCATTTTTGTTCCTTATGCTCCCCATACTTTCGCACTACCTCATCTAGGCATAGTCCCTTCAAAGCCCTAAGGCCAAAACATGTTATATCTTCGACGGGTGATTTCTCAGACTCCTTGGCACCTAGAGACATATTGTCAGATCCAATACCTCCATGATGAAGCCATATACAAAAGCCTCTCACGGTTTTCTCCATATTCATCTGGTTCTCTCATTGTTCTATTCTTTGCAAACACGTGAAATATTGCAGTCTAAGTAAGTGTAGGGCTGCCAGAAGGTGTAGTTTTCAAACAAAATCTCATGGGACCAAACCAACTACACCAACACATCGAGGTGGCTAGGTGACTACTAGTGGAGGCTTTTTTTTGTTCCCTACGCTCCCCGTGCTTTCAGGCTACCTCGTCTAGGCATAATCACTAAAGAGCCATGAGGCCCAAACACGCCATATCTTAGATGGGTGATTTCTCATAATCCTTGGCACCTAGAGATGTCTCGTCAGATCTAAGCCTTCAATGTTGGGGCCCTCTATGAAATCCTCATGCCGGTTTTCTCCATATCCATCTGGTTCTCTCGTTGTGCTATTGATTTCAAACATGGGAAATAGTGAATTCTGAGTCAGTGTACGGCTGTCAGACGTTGTAGTTTACAAATAGAATCTATGGGACCAAACCAACTATGCCAACACATCAGGGTGGCCTATTGAACACTAGTGGAGGATTTGTTTTTGTTCCCTATGCTCCCTATTCTTTTGGGCTACCTCGTCCGGGCGTAGTCACTTAAGAGCCCTGAGGCCCAAAAACGCCATATCTTTTACGGGTGATTTCTCAGACTCCATGGCACCTAGAGATGTCTCGTTATATTCGAGACCTCCATGTTATGTCACTCTACGAAAGCCTCTCATTCTTTTCTCCATCTCCATCTGGTTCTCTCATTGTGCTATTGTTTGCAAACGCGTAAAATAGTGTAGTCTGAGTCAGTGTAGGGCTACCAGACACTATAGTTTGCAAACAGAATCTCATGGGACTAAACCAACTATGCCAACACAATGGGGTGTCCTGGTGAATGCTAGTGGAGGATTTTTTTTGCTTCCCTGCGCTCCTCGTGCTTTTAGGCTACCTTGTCCAGGCGTAGTTGCTTAAGAACCTTGAGGCCCAAACACGTCATATCTTCGATGGGTGATTTCTCAGACTCCGTGGAACCTAGATACATATTTTCAGATCCAAGACCTCCAAGTTGGGACCCTCTACAAAATCCTCTTGTGGTTTTCTCCAATTCCATCCAGTTCTCTCATTATGTTATTGTTTGCAAACGCGTGAAATAGTGCAGTCTAAGTCGGTGTACGGCTGCTAGACGTTGTAGTTTGCAAATAGAAGCTCGTGGGACCAAACCAACTACGCCAACATGTTGGGGTGGCTAGGTGAATGCTAGTGGAGGATTTTTTTTTTCCCCTACGCTCCACTTCCTTTCAGGCTACCTCATCTGGGCATAGTCCCTTCAGAGCCCTAAGGCCAAAACATGTTATATCTTTGACGGGTGATTTCTCAGACTCTGTGGCACCTAGAGATGTATTTTTAGATCCAAGACCTCCATGTTGAAGCCCTCTATGAAATCCTCTCTCATTTTTCACCATATTCATCTGATTCTCTCGTTGTTCTATTGTTTGCAAACGCATGAAATAGTGCAGTCTGAGTCAATTTAGGGCTGCTAGACGCTGTAGGTTTCAAACCGAAGCTCGTGGGACCAAAAAAAATACACTAAACATTGAGGTGGCTAGGTGAACACTATTGGAGGCTTATTTTTGGTTCCCTATGCTCCTCATGCTTTCAAGCTACCTCGTCCGGGCATAGTCCCTTAAGAGCCCTGAGGCCCAAACATGCCATATCTTCGACAGGTGATTTCTTGGACTTCGTGGCACCTAGAGATGTCTCGTCAGATCCAAGACCTCCATGTTGGGGCTCTCTACAAAATCCTCTTGTAGTTTTCTCCATCTCCATCCGGTTCTCTCGTTGTGCTATTGTTTTCAAACACGTGAAATAGTGCATTCTGAGTCAATGTATAGTTGTCAGACGTTGTAGTTTGCAAACAGAAGCTCATGGGACCAAACCAACTGTGCCAACACATCAGGGTGCCTAGTGAATGCTAGTGGAGGCTTTTTTTTTGTTCACTATGCTCCCCATGCTTTCGGGCTACCTCGTCCGAGCGTATTCGTTTAAGAGCCTTGAGGCCCAAGCATGCCATATCTTCGACGGGTGATTTCTAGGACTTTGTGGCACCTAAAGACGTCTCATTAGATCCAAGATCTCCACATTGGGTCCCTATACAAAATTATCCCATGATTTTCTCCATCTCCTTCTGGTTCTCTCGTTGTGCTATTATTTACAAATGTGTAAAATAGTGTAGTCTGAGTCAGTGTATGGCTACCAGACGCTATAGTTTGCAAAAAGAAGCTCATGGGACCAAACCAGCTACGCCAACACATTGGGGTGGCCTAGTGAACACTAGTGTAGGATTTTTTTTACTTCCCTACACTCCCTGTCCTTTCGGGCTACGTTGTCCAGGTGTAATCGTTTAAGATCCTTGAGGTCCAAACATGCTATATCTTCGACAGGTGATTTCTCAGACTCCATGGAACCTAGAGACATGTCATCATATTGGAGACCTCCATGTTGGGGCCCTCTACGAAAGCCTCTCATGGTTTTCTTCATCTCCATCTAGTTCTCTCGCTGTACTATTGTTTACAAATGCGTAAAATAATGTAGTCTGAGTCATTGTAGGGCTGCCAAACGCTGTAGTTTGCAAATAGAAGCTTGTGGGACCAAACCAACTATACCAACACATCATGGTGGCTAGGTGAACACTAGTGGAGGATTTTTTTTTTTTCCCTACACTCCCCGTACTTTTGGGCTACTTCGTCTGGGCATAGTCGCTTAAGAGCCCTGAGGCCCAAACATGTCATATCTTTGACGGGTGATTTCTCAGACTCCATGGCACCTAGATACATCTCGTCAGATCCGAGACCTTCATGTTGGGGCCTTTTACAAAATTCTCATGTGATTTTCTCCAACTCCATCTGGTTCTCTTGCTATACTATTGTTTGCAAATGCACGAAATAGCGGAGTCTAAGTCAGTGTAGGGTTGCCAGACGCTGTAGTTTACAAACAGAAGCTCGTGGGACGGAACCAACTATGCCAACACGGTGTGGCCAGGTGAATACTTTTGGAGGCTTTTTTTTGGTTCCCTATGCTTTCCGTGCTTTTGAGCTACCTCGTCTGGGTGTAGTCACTTAATATCTCTGAGGCCCAAACACACCATATCTTCGACGGGTGATTTCTCATACTCCGTGGCACCTAGAGATGTCTCGTCATATTTTAGACCTCAACATTGGGGCCCTCTATGAAAGCCTCTCATGGTTTTCTCCATCTCCATTCAGACTAAGTTATTGTAAGGTTGTCTATTGCCAGTCACCTGAATAATATAGGTGGGTCACACAATATAGGTGATGAAATGAGAATTTTAATAAGATATTTTTACAATATAGGTGGTGAAATGAGAATTTTTGTTTGTTATTCCTTTCTAATATTTACTTTCTCTTAGCTTCACTTGGCTTCAAGAATAATAAACTATCTACTGACAGTGCCAACCACGTGAAGGTGGAAGTGTTTTTGGCATAACCAAACTACATAGACATGTTAGTAAGCAATTAAATAGAATTTTAAATTATAAAAAGTTTAAGCAAAATCATTTAAGTAAATATTCAAATTAAATTCATGAAGAACATACCTTTTCAAATTCAATCCAATGAACCGCAAGGATCAACTCTATTCTTGACAGTAGCAAGAATTGCTTCATGATATGATTCACAAAACTTCTACAAATTTTTGTTTGATGGCCGACCTCGATATTTGATCAATTTAATATTTGTTGCAAGGACTAAATGTGAATAGTGAAGTATCTTCCAATGTACTTCATAGTCTTCAAAAAACCAAATGTTTGATTTTTTGATAGGATATCATCGAATTCAAGTTCCAGTGACAACCACTGATCCAGTGGGAGACTCAAGGTCTTCACCATCAATGACTATGGAAGTCAATTTTTTTCCCCTCTACACAACAAGAAAAGAATTAGTATGTTCCCTCTTTGTTAAATTATGTCACAATAACTGCAAAAAGTGCCCTATGTATCGCAAAGTAAAATTATTCAGTCAATTTATAAATACATTAAGAGTTGACCATTTAACAATTTATAAATCTAAAACATGGCATGTACATATATGTATGTACCTTGTTGCACTAAATAAAAGACTTGGTCAAAGTCAAGTGATGTTGTCATTTGATCTAAAGACCCTGCAAGTTGTAATGCTCGTGAAACTTGATGTGTGTCAAGTGGAATTAGAGGTATATAATTCCATTCATACACCCACTTTTGTGACTTAGATTCATTCCACGCAAAATCAATGCATGATATACAAAAACATGTCATGCACCTAGTATAAATAGTCCAAGCATTTGCATATGAACTACGGAATTAGTGCATATCACTTGATCCTGCAACTATCATACAATCTTCAAAAAATTCACATTTTGTTCCTCTATCAACCAAAAATATCTACGAACCATTGATCTCTCTTGAGATTCATGGCCCATATTCTTAACACACCAATCAACAATGTTTTTTGCATCTGTAAATTTAGCACCATCCTTGAACTTTAACTCTTCTCTTGCAAGTGCTCTTGTCACACATGCTCCTACACCATCATGCTCTCCTTTTCCATGCCCTACCTCAATAAAACTCCATATATGTTGTACATTTTTTTCTTTGTGCATCTTGATTATCCAATAAAACATCCATGCATTCTTTAATTGTGATGTGCAGTTGTCTGACCAAATGCAACGTTGATCAAAACTAATGTTCCTCTTATTCAAGTTCGCATAAAACACCTGGAAACACCCTTGTACATATTTTGTAGAATGATACTCTCTGAATATTTTTGGATCTTTCTCAGTGCTTTCAAGAGAGTGCATGAATGTTATATGCATGAAAATCGAAACATACTCTGAGTTATAATATTGAGACTGAACCTCCATTTGTGGTTGTAATGTGTAATTCTCTATTAAGTCAACTACTAAGACAATAGTACCAAGTGGGAATGTGTCTTTTTTTAACTTGAATTGTTCATCTAACCATCGATCTCTATGTGTGTGCCTTGCATACTCGTTAAAAATTTTCTCTTTGAATTTGACCATATATTCTGATACAGGTAATTGTTTTCTAACAAGCTCACACCTCTTAGATTCTTTTCCATATTTTAATTGATATGCCACCAATTTATATTTGGTGAAATCAACCAATTCTTTTCCTATTGAATATGTACTCTCCTCATGGATACAACTTTTAAGATTTGGTAAGCCACCACATACATTGCACGTTCCATCCAAATATACTTTGTTATAAAAAAAATTGTCTTGTTGATTTTTCACAAAATATTGTCTGAATAAATTCCCTTGAATATTTTTGTGGGACATTTATTCCACACTCCTACAACATGATGTATTTGACAAAAAACATCATAATGCATTGAAAATTCAACATGATGCCTACAACAACAAGTGGTATGTGAGTGATTGATTTTCAATATAAGGGTTTGCTCATTTCAAAGAATTTTTGGCTAATGTTAATTTGTGGATTTCCATTCTTAAACTTAGAGAACAATTCTGTTTGAGTCATATCTAAGAAACATTTTACACACAATTCACGATTACGAGAACCTATTCTTATTTTTACTGTATCTCTTCTTTTTAATGACACCCTTGTGTTCTCATTCCAAAATTTTACAATTAATTCTTTTAGAATATCTGATGTATTCTTGTCTTTTCGTGGAAGTCTTTTAGAGAAAGCCCAATAGTCAGTGTTATTGACTAACTCAAAATATTTACATCTCTCTATTGCTTTCATTAGTGTTTTTCTATTTAGCTTCAAAGCACTGCTTGTTTTTCTAATCAAGCGTTTATTAATTGTTTTATCACTTACTATAAAATTAGTAAGCGCATGTCATGTAGCATTACTATCTTTGGTGTGTCTTTTTCCACACGCAGTTTAGTATGCTTTATGTATGTTTTAAATAATTGATACATTTTGATCAACAACATTAGATGTTCTTAACCCCAGGGTCTTCATTATAGGTCTCATCTTAATTAATTTCATCAATGAAACAAATAATTGACATCTTTATGTGTCATTTAAATTCTCAAAGTAATTATCCCAAATTCCACTAGCTTTTCTTCTTGCATTCCTTTCAGACATTTTGTTAGGCATTTGTTTTATAATGTTTTCATCAATTTAAATTAAGTGAATTGGTTTTCTTCGCAAAATGGAAGGAGTTGTTCTTAGAGGTGAAGATTTGTTTACAAGGTTACTTTCTTCATTCAATGTTTTCTTACAAATTTTGGGGTTAATATTTGGATTCTCCGGTAAGGGTTCAATAATTGGATTCATATCAATTTCTTCATCCATACCAACATTATCATTCAATTCAATATCATTATTCATTTCAAAATCATTATTCTCTACATTTTTATTATGTATTTCATCCCCATTTTCTAATACATTAACTACATTTGATATAGCGGATGTATCTTTCCTTGCTCAAAGTTTTTGCATTCTCTTCAATTTCTTTATTCTCTTCTCTTCCAATTGCTCCGGTGTCTTATTCTTGACTTTCCTCTTGTCCTTAGCTCAACGTTTATTGCCCATCATTAGAAAAAAATAAAACTAGTGGGGTAGGGGACAACATGAAGTACTCAAAAATCATGCAAGAATGTATCTAGAAAATTATAGACAAAACAGAATGTTTGCAAAATTCACGTAAAAGAGATGAAAGGGACGTTGGGGGCCCACAATATATAAAACAATGAAAAATTCATACGCGTTATGTAATGCGTACACGTTTTACGTTTTCTCTTTTCCCAAGCCATGCCTCAAGGCTTGGGATCCGGCTTGGATCCCCAAGCGTAAGGCATGGACCTATACAAACACAACAAACAACGTGTTTTTTACGAGAAAATGTAAAAATTCCACTTCCTCTATGATAAATCAAAATAAAAAAATCAATCCATTTTTTAAAAATTATACCACGACGTAGAGTAGAGTTTCTTCTTTCTAAAAATATAATTTTTAAAATTTTCTGACTAATATAAGGTTTCCATATTATTTATTTTCTAACTATGCCTTTTTATAGCTATTTTTTAAAGTGTAAATATGTCTATCTTTCATTGTGTATCTTTTTTTGGGGTGATTGAAATTTAAAAAAAATTATACTAGCCCAAACTAGGCATAATTTTATACATATTCAAAAAAAAAAAAAAAACTAATTTTTGATATTTTTTGAGGTAGTTAGGGGGGGGCATGATCGGAGCTCCGTTATTTTTCAAAACATAAAATTTCTGTACTAGAAAATCATAAATAAAAAAATATTTGTTAAAAAAATCTTTTAAAAAATGGTGCCCAAACTAGATGCTTCTAGCTATCTTTCTACCAAAGGGTTTTCAAAAATATTAAATGGTGCTCAAAAAATGGTGGGGGGCATGAAAGTCACTCTATTATGTTTTTTAACAAAAAAGGGAGCATCTATTGGTATTATAGTTGTTTGACCCACTTAAACTTATCCATTTTCAATAAAATTTAGTAGCTTAGAAACTAGACTCAAAATTCTATGATTCATATTTCTACAACATCTTCCAATTTTGAGTGTAACTATTTCTAAAAACTCGTACAAGTTGAAGTTTTTTTTTTTTCAGAAAAATACATCCACTTAAGACCCCCTCTTGGCCCCCCAACTTGGTGCACTTACCCTTTTGTAAATTTATTCTCGTGAATTCCTTTCAACTTATTAAATGTGGTATGTTATTATCATCTGAGTTCTTCACGAGTTGGAACAATCTTCTTATCGTTCATTTCTACTTATAAACCATGATACTTAGTTACCTATATAATTACCATAAAAATGAGAGTGATCTCATCTCTGATGTAAGTGTGCCTTAAGTGAGAGAAAGAACATAATAAGTTAAAGTTGAAAGGATATAAGAATGATGAAATGATGGATAGAACTGATGTATGATCAAAAGGATGTGTAAATTGGGCCTTCATATCAAGGATGAGGACTACCAAGGGGGTGAATTAGGTAGTATAAGAATTTTAGATCATTCATAATGTCATGACAAGGAATTGTAAACCTATTATAGGTCTAACACAAACATTAAAAATGATAACATCCAAGATATTGTAAGTTCTTAAATTGATATAAAACATACCAAAATATAAATTAATAATGAATTAGTAGAAAGAAACCCAAATTATATATAGAAAGGATTCTATGAAGTATGAACATAAAAGGTTGTAAATGGATAAACAATACACAAATATCAAGTTAAAAAAAATAGTAAAATAAAACCCAAAAGATTTCACATGGAGGTTATGGATTGTAAGTAAAAAGGTTGTAAATGGATGAACCTTTCCAAATTATCAAGTAGTAAAATCATAATTAATTGAATTCATGATGTTTCCATAATTTATAACTAGGATGTAAAGGGGTAGTCAACATATATAAACTAATCATCTTATTTACTAAGTATATTGTATAGGATTGTAATGGTTAGTTGAGGTTGTTATAGTACCCATCATATCTAAACTTTGGATGTAAATGGTAGGTAAAATATTTAACTAACCATTATGTCTAATCTAAGGATGTAAAGTGTAGCTGAAATATAAAATTAACTATATTTTTTAATTAAATGATGTTAGGAGAAACTAAAATATTGAACTAACCATCATGTATAATCTAAGTATGAAAGGTGTAGTTAAAATATAAAAATAACCTTCCTATCTAATCTAAGAATGTAAGGGGTGGCTAAAATATTGAAATGACCACTATGCCTAATCTATGGATGTGACAGGTATCTAAAATATCAAACTAACCATCCTATATAATATAAGGTTGGTAACTAACTAGTATAAGTAAAATTAAATAACTTAGAAGTTTGTATGGGGATAGGTACATAGATTTTGTCAAAAGGGAATGTAAGATAGTTGCATGTGTCTTTGAAAACCTCATGAGTATTTCATTAAATGTCATAATATGTGTGAATCATGGTTTCATTAATGTCTTCAAGGACACAAGATACCTTTTTATGGATCTCATAGTATGTATCCACCATAGATTCTTCCACTTTTATATAAATATGAGATAGAGTCTCTTAGTGCATGTGCATCATAATGGGTGAATATTTATAGATGAAAGGAGGAGGTATCTCCACCTGTAGAGGATAAACATGAGGGTCCAATACCACATATAGTCTATAATATGTGTGTAAATGAATGCTCTATGGGAGAAATTTATAGAGTGTGTAAATAAGAGGAGAAGGGGGCACCAAAGTCTCAACTCGGAGTGGAGGAGAGGTTATCTGTAAATAATATTTACACCGCTATTATTTTTTAAGTACTCAACATTCAATAAATGAATGAGAACTAACACAAGATGGTTGATGTTTTTCCTTGCGTAGTTGGGCTTCTATATTTTTCATATGTCACCGATAGGCTTGAGACTCTTTTACATCATTCCATGACACCTTATGAAATGTGTAGTATGGGATAAGAACATTTGAATATTTTTAAGGCATAATGATATGAGGTATGGGTGTGAGTGTAGAAGATGGTGAGGGATAATTAAGGGAATAAATGTTTATTGGAGAATTCATGGTGTCTTTCAACTCAAGTTATGGGTTGAAAATAGGTGGAGTAGTAAAAGGTGCTACTAAAGGTGATGGATTTTCTGGATCATTAATCATTTAATCATCCTCCTTGGGATACAAATATATTAAAATTGTTTCTGACATATTAATGGTATTAATTCTATGATTTTTAATATTATGGGGAATATACAAAAGCACAAATATTGAGATAAGAGTAGAATGATTATTTGTATCAAAGTATTTCATCATTCTTGGCTTGGTCATATCCAAATGGTAAGGGTTCATCATGATAATATTTTGTATCTTTAAGAGGAGGTGGAGAAGAATGAAGAGTGAATATACTTACATAAATCACCTTCTTGTAAGAACAAGGACATAAACAAGGGGGCAGTTAAGAAATGATGGAAGTATAAAGGTCACTAGTCTTTATCTTGAGATTAATTTCATTCGTCTTTAAATCATGTGATTTAATGAGGTTGGGTGGAAAGTTTCTAATGAGCTTGGTGTGTCCACTATACCCTAGAATAGAATTGATGAAGTATTTATAAAATTGATACTCTTGAAATGGGAAAGATGGAAGATCCTCAAGAGAAAGAATTTTATAGACATCATGTTATTAGAATTGTTGAAAGTTACGTACATTTTTATCACCTTGAATATTAAACAGATATCCTAGGTATGGAAACTTGACAATTTGAAATTTGGATGATGTAATTGCATGCATCCAATGATTCTATGTGTATATATGATAATTTTGGTGGAATAAATGAGATATTTGATGATTATTAAAGAAGTGAAGCATGTTATTAATCATTTTTCAATGAGAGATCATTTTATTTTTACATTTTCAATCTTGACTAAAATGTGTGAGAATGTGAGCCTAGATCGAGTACTAATAAAATGTGAATGCACAAAGAGGGGTAATGTTCTACAAGATTTGAACCAAACAATATCCAAAATATAGCTTATATATTCAATTCATAAGAAAACTTCATAACAAGAAGTGTATAAATAGGAAATACGTGAAGTTCGCCCACCACATAAAAAGGTGGAGAAGTCTAACTCCCATATATCCCATTGACACCTAAATAATAAAAATAAAATTGTAAGAAAAAACCATTCCATTGACTAAGAAACCTACACTAATATCCCCCTTAAGTATAGGTTAGGTGGGTAAAATAAATGGGTCATGGAACAAAATCCAAATGAGGTACTCGAGTACAAATAAAATCCCTCATAAAGTGGATAAAAGGAGAAACATGTACGAAATAATCCACCTCAAAATGGATAAAATATAAGTACATAGAAAATATCCTTCAATAGATAAGCCCCTTAAAAATAGAGATAGAAAGAAAGAAGAGAAGAAGAGAGAACTATGTAGCTCCATGGATGATGAGGCCTCATGAACTCTTAATAGATCCCATATATGAAAAATCCTACTATTAGAAGAGGAATCGGTGAACAATGAATCACAATCATTAATTATATATATTGCACTAATATGTTTTAGATAGTAGGCAAGGTAAAATGACCATGTGGAACATCCTGGAACTATGAGTTTTTTTCCTATCATCTAATTGATCACCAACCAAATCATCTACATCCTATAGTGTTTTTCAATTACAAATCATAATAGAATTCATAATTTCAAAAGGAATTGGTCTAGAAGTCTATGAGATAGGAGGAAGTGGACTTGAATATGGAGAATTCGGAGGAGATTCGTCAACATTTGATGCATGACGAGGATAGAAGTGTGGAAGGTTAGGAAGTTTTAATCTAGCCTATAAAACCTGACGAGGAGAGGATGGAGATGATTCCTCATTGTTTCTCTCATAATTTGGACTGAAATATGAATCCTCGTCATCTAGACTATATGAAAATTCAATATGAGTCTTCTTAGGTAAATCTAATTCCACATAACTATCATCAATACCCAAATATTTTAATGTTACTATAAGTGAGGTGTTAGGATTAAAATTCAAAGGTCTCTCCTTATCTATATATGACTCATCATTAGGATTAAATTTTGAGAAGATATAAACCTAAGATGGTGATCCACTCTCCCCGCGGTAATTATAGAATATCTATGTAACTCCCTAATAACCATATAATTTAGATTAAACTCAACCCTCTTTCATAAACCATGGTGTGTGATATAATATAATAATAGGATATTACTTGATAATTAAGTTATAGAAATAATATCCTTTAATTTCCCATAACCTGTGTCAAGATACCTTGTCTTGGATACCTCAACAGAAGTGTGATCACCCTCAAAATATTTGGCATAGAGGGTGGCTCTAAGTTAGTGAAGGAAACCTATGATGAATATATGTGGTGTGAAGTACCTAAGTAAAAAACACACATGGTAGGTTGAGATGTAACTACTATAAATACTTTTCCCTTATCTTCCCCATTATTGTTGTCTTTTTCCTTTATAAATTTTTGAACTAGTGAAATTTGTGTTTGTAAACCAGGAACCCTAATATTGTTCTTCTCTAAAATTTGTTTCATGTGATCAATAAATTTCTACGTATACCTATATTCATTATGTTTAGGTTTTCTACAATAGGAACATTTGAGCCTCTTTATCTTATATTTTTCTTCAAGAGGTCTCCATAGAAGTTTTTGGATCCTTATGTTTCCCATTATCTTGTTTGTTGTCTTTCTTATCATTATTTTAATCCTTTTGGTATTATTGTCCAAAAAATGGGGCATGTGACTTAGAATAATTTAGAGTACCCATATATATGATTTTATCTTTCCCCCTAGTCAAGGAGGTATAAAAATCATCTAAGGAAAGAATTTTCCATGTGGCTCTAAGGAAATCCTATTGCATGGAAAGTAGAAACAAAATTTGAATAATCGGGAAACCACTTGGAAAGAATAGAAATAATAAATTATTCATACTTTTATCCATACCATTATATTTCAACTAAAATCTACGTGATTTGAAATTTGTGAAGAAGTCATGTATAGTGTCAAAGTTGTACAGACTCAAACTAATGAGATCATTCTCTAATCCATGACCCCTCATTACATATTTCTTCCCAAAGAGTCCTTCTAATTCAATCCAAAAATCATTTGGTTTTCTAGCAGATTCTATGTGATATAGTAAATTAGGGGAGATATATATAGGTGTAATAAACTGTAGGCATCATCAGATCAATTAAGGAACTTAACTTTAGTTGCATCTAATGTTGATTTAGTTTTAATACCCTTTTGTGATCCAGTGTAAATGATTTCTCCTCAACAAGATTTAAATTTTGGTATTCCACTCATGATACTTAAATAGAGCGAGAACCAATTTTTTATCCATAATGCAGAAAATGAGGTTGCAGAAATGAAAGTGCACAAGATAGCTCATAAGAGTTATCAGCAATAACCTCCGAAATTGGCACTTTATAATTTAGTGTGTATGTAATTACTTAAGGAAAAAAATTATCTTCTATAAGCCAAATAAGTAAATGAAATTAGAACGAATGTGAATATTTCAAAAAATACACACTTTAAAAAAATTGGCACCTCAAAAGGAGTTGTTAGCAAACAATTCTTCCTCTTAACCATAATTTCATTAAATTTGGACATATTCCAATCCAAATTAAAAACTGAAATTGTCTGTAACTGGTTTTATTTGTATCAAATACTAGAATTCAAATATACTATTATTGGATTCGAAATTAGAGATTTTTAGAATTATATATCATCTTTCTTGGATTTCAATTTTAGGGTTTACTGTTTTTAGCTTAAATAAAAATAGTAAATACTACTTTTTATATTAGAACATTCATTGCATGGTATTTATTTAAAGGTTGTCCTACATCTATGAATTTTTTATGCATGATAAAAAAAGTTAATATATTAAAGGAAAAGTATATGTTACATTAATACTTTACATATATTATTTAGATTATACTCTTTCCAAATATTCTTAAAATGGGAAGATTCCCATTATGGTACAGAAAATATGCTTAGAATGGAAATATGTTCATTCTCTTATTATAAAATGTGCCATATTTGTAGTTATTTATTCAACAAGTATGGAGGTAATGGAAGTGAATTTCACATAGTATAAATGGTTTAGAGCTAGAATTATAAGTGGTCTAGAGATAAAATTGTTAATGGTATAGAGCTACAAGTATGGATGTTCCAAAGATGGAAGTATGGATGGTCGTTAGAGATGGAAGTATAAATGGTCTGAAGCTGGATGTATGGATGGTCTAGAGCTTGAAGTATAACTGATCCGGAGATGGATGTATGGATGGTCTAGAGCTCGAAGTATGGATGGTTTGAAGCTAGAACTATGAATGCTCTAGAACTGGAAGTATAAAGGGTCTGGAGCTGAAAGTATGGATGGTCTAGGTTTGGAATTAATAATGGTCTAGAGATGGAAGTATAAATGCTTAGGAGTTGGAAGTATGGATGGTCAAGAGCTATAAGTATGAAAGGTCCTAAGTTGGAAGTATGAATGGTCTGGAGCTTGAAGTATAAATGGTCCAGAGCTAGAAGTATGAATGGTCCATAGATTCCTTTAAATAAGAATATACATAGCCTATTGAACTTAGTAAAAAGATAAAGAATAATTCTAAAGTAGCATAATCAAATTTTTAGTTAGAAATAAAAGATGAACCATTATCATAAAATGTGAATAATTCAATCAATTATTCAAATAATCAACTTCTAACAAAAAATGGAAAGTTAAATTGAACGACTGATTATAAAAATTCAATAATTTAATTTAATTTGTTAAACATTGTAATGGTATCGAGTAAACTCAGTCAAGATCACTAATTATGTACATATCCTTAGAACATTGTGCGACTGGAAGATCTTCCTTGACCGGGGTGCTTGCGGGTACCACAGACCTGCTCTGGGCACCTGTGAATGGTCAAACCCTCAGGAAAACTCATTCGTAGTGATGCAAGATGTTTTTTTTCCATTTCTTCTTGTCGCTAGTAGGTCGCACAATGATTGCCAATGTCATTGATAACCTATAATGAAAGAATGACCTACAAAACCCTCAAGAGTGCATCAAATCCCAAAAAGAAAAGAATACAAATGCGGGGGTCAAACTATCCTCAGCTATCAAATGATTGATCTTATGAATGATATATGTACTACATTTCATACCCAATGTAGTTCTAGATTGTGTCAATGTGTGTGTGTGTGTACTAATTATGCCCATAGTGGCTCTTGTGTGTGGCCCACTTAATAATAGAAAAAAGTATCTAGATGTAAGAAAATGTAGGTAGATGTGTGCATGGAAAAGAATAAAATTAGGTCACCTCATATGAAGTGTCAAATGTAGAAGAATGCTAAGTCCCTTTTCCTGCAAAATTAAATGCTTAGATGGATGTGTTTGAATTCTCTTGAATAGCCTTATAAGGAATGCAACCTTAGTTGGAAAAAAGATAACTAATGCTTAGTGTTTGGTCCTTTATTATGATCACATAACTTTATATTTATGATGATTCCTTTGCCATTCAATTTTTTAATTAACCCCAGAAAAGGCCAACTATCAACAATATAAGATACTCAAATTGATATCAAATCCACACCCATTATAGATGTGAACAAAGGACAAACAGGTCAAGGGGTGCCTAGGCATTAGCATCCTAACTAGGTGTTGGTGTTCATTGGATGAGAAATTCTGAGGTATGAAAAGATAGACTGAGCTAGGAAGAGTGTAAGACCAAAAGTGGCAATAGAAAGAAAGAAAAAATGGACCAAGGACAAAGGTTAATTAGTACTTTTCTTAACTTAAGAATCATATGAATACTTAGTATGTAATTAAGACTAGATAATTTACCCAAAGTATGTGATTTTGTGTCTACATTTTGCCTCACTTTATGTTGTTGAGTGAATGATAGATAACATAAATTAGATAATGAGAATATTTTGTGAGAATCGAATCTGAAACAAGGGCACCACGAAGAAGTTACACTCCAACGGCATCGTGAAAGCTCCAGCGTAATAGCAAGGAAAGAATGATCAATGAAGGAAGAACTTGCATCAAAAAAAACAAAGCTGATGCATATGAGCCACTAAAAGACAATGGAGTGTCTTGGCATGCTCATAAATGAATAGAAAAGGGGTACATATAGGGTGTTGAGTAACCCTAGTGCATGACACATATGAAACCCTAAACCTAACCCATGTGAGATGACCCTCTATACATGAGTGGAGGACACATAGGATAACTCGCACTAACACCCCCCCCTTCATCGAAGCTGGGGTAGTGATTGTGATGAGTTAGACGGAAAAGGAAGACACTCCTAAACAACTAAGAAAGATGTGTCAATGGGGGCCCGGCAACTAAAGGCCTGATAAGGTGCCCATATACAAACACAATCTTGCTAGAAGAGGAAGAAGAAAAGGAGGACTACATAGCCCTGAAGAAGATGGGCAGCTGCAAAAGACCTCACCCTAAGAAGAGACTGTAAGTGAAGAAACTTCATCTCAGTTACAATCTTGGTGAATAAGTCTGCAATCTGATCAGTTGTCTAAATGTACTGAATGTCGATGATACCATCATGAATAAGCTCCCGTATGAAGTGCATATGGATCTCAATGTGCTTCTTCCATTGATGCTGAACTACATTTCTACAAATAGAGATAGTGCTCAAGTTATCACAGTAGATAATGGTAGGCCACCGAAAGTGGATGCCAAACTCTGTCAAAATACTATGTAGCCAAATAGCTTTTGTGGCAGCGTTAACTACTCCTCTGTATTCTGCCTCTGTAGATGATATCGAAATTACATTCTGCTTCTTGCTAAACCAACTAATAGGACCCGAACCAAGAGAGAAACTGTAGCCAGAAGTAGATTTCTGATGATCTAAGTCACTGGCCCAATCAGAATCTGTGGATCCAATCAAGTCAATATCAACCCCTCCATGATAGTGAATGCCATCAACATAAGTGCCACGAACATAATGAAGGATCCATTTAGATAATTTCCAATGCAGCTCATGTGGCTCCTGCATGAATATAGACACGATCCCAACAACATACGATAAATCCGGTCAAGTGTGAGTCAAGTAGATCAAGCTCCCCACCAACTGTCGATAAAGAGTACCATCAACCAAGGGAGTAGAGCAATCTGAAACCAACTTAACCCCGGAAAGAAAAGGAGTAGGAGAAGACTTGAAATCAGGACATTTGAAACTGAGCTAGCAAATCAAGAGCATACTTAGGTTGCGAAATCAAAGATTCCCGAGTCAGATTGTGAAATCTAGATCCCAAGGAAGTAATGAAGCAGACCTAAGTCAGTCATGGAAAACTTTTTGGCCAAGGCGATCTTCACATAATCAATAATAGAGGAAGATTTACTTGTGATCAAAAAGTCATCAACATAGAGAACAAGAATGAGTATGGAGTCATCTTTCCGTAGAATATAAACATTTGGATCAGAGTGACACCTAGTAAACCCTGATGTAAGTAAAATGGAGTCCATCTTAGCATACCAAGCCTGAGGGGCTTGTTTAAGGCCATAAAGAGACTTCTTTAACTTACAAATGAGGGATGGATCATGGACATAACCCGGAGGTTGTTCCATGTAGATCTCTTCCTCTAGGTCACCATGAAGGAAGGCACTCTTAACGTCCATTTGATGGACTTTCCATCTGTTTGATGTACAGCAATTGCAAGGGTCAGTCGAATAGAATTCATCTTCACAACCAGAGAAAAGGTTTCTGTATAATCAATCCCATCTATCTGGGAGAAACCCTTAGCTACTAATCGCACTTTAAACTTTTCGACATCTCCATCTACTCCATACTTTGTTCGGAACACCCACTTACACCGAATGATTTTTCTTCCTTTCGGAAGAGTGGTGAGGTCCAAAGTATCATTCTTCATGAGAGAGGAATACTCCTCATCCATGGCAAAATCCCACTCAGGAATACTAGAAGCCTCCCAGAAGGACTATGGATCAGAAGTAGAGGTGAAGAAAGAGTGGGGTCCAACAAAATCTGAGCGAGTATGTCTCATATCTGAAGTATCTCCAACTAAATCTCCAGCACTTTGTAAAGTTTTCCTGGCCCAAAGAGGACCAGGAGGATCAGGCTCAGAGTCGGAAGATTCTTCATTTGAGTGAGAAGGGACATAGTCCTTCATCATCACTACTGTCAGAATCAGAAGACTCAAGGTTCTGATGGTTGGGAGGATCTAGATGAGGAGCACGCTCAACAGTATCATCATCTAATGAGTCAGAATCTGAATCAGTGAGATGAAGAACCTCTATAGGTGGAGAAGTAGAAGTCGAAGAAGACTCATCAAACTTAACACTTCTCTCAATATATAGCTCATGAGAAGTAGAATTCATCAATCAATATCCCTTCACACCATCAGGATACCCTATAAAGATACAAGGTTTGGATTGTGGTTATAAGGCCTTACGTTTCTTCTTGGGAATCTGAGCCATAGCCTTGGATCTGAAGACTCGAAAGTGCTCAACATTAGGCTTACGTCCAAACCAGGCTTCAAAGGGTGTCATCCCTCTTACTGCCTTGTGTGGAACATGGTTCTGAATGTAATTTACACAATTCACTGCTTCGACCAAATACTATGGAGGAAGATACTTTAAGTGAATCATACAAGTGGCCATCTCCTTAAGAGTATGGTTCTTTCTTTCTGTGACTCCATTCTATGAAGAGCTATAAGCAACTGTATGCTGTAAAGAGATCCCTTCAGAAGTACAGAAATCCACGAACCTATTGTTTACATATTCACCTACATTGTCAGTTCGAAGAACCTTGATAGACCGTTCCACCTGTTTCTCAGCAAGAGCCTTAAAGTCCTGAAAATGTTCAAAGACTTCAAACTTAAGCTTAAGAAAATATACCCAAGTATATCGCGAATAGTCATCAATGAAGGTTAGCACATAAAGAGCTCTAGTAAACGAAGGAGACGGAAATGGACCAAAAATATCATTATGAACAAGATCCAAGGGACGAGTAGCTCTCCAGGCTTTTCCTTTGTCAAATTTCTTTTCAGGATGCTTTCCAAGGGTATAACCCTCATAAAGACCCTTATAAAACTTGATGCGGGGTAACCCATTGGCAATTTTGTTTTGGCTCAATTATTCAAGGTAGCGATAATTTAGATGTCCAAAATGCTCATGCCATAACTTACTAACCTCAATTACATGAGTGAGTAAGGCAGTGGGCTTAGAATCAGAAGTAAAGTGGGAAAAGGTATACAACCGTGAACGGTGATCTACCTTTCCCTTAGCGACTGTAGTGTCATTGTTAAGCTCACGAATAATCATCGAGTTAGGACCAAATTCCACTCGCATTCCTTCACCAAGGTGAGTAATTTGGTAAACCGATAGGAGATTGGTAGAGAGATCAAGAACACTCAACACTTGGTTAAATGTTCCCCCATCCATCTCTACCGATCCACTACCGGAAACTGACACTGTCGTGTCATTACCCATCGTGATTTGAGACATTCCACAAGGTTCGATGTTGGAGAACTCAACATGTGAAGAAGCCATGTGGTGCGAGGCACCGGAATCTATAATCCATGTTGATGAAGGAGAAACTTTGGCTACAAGGGCCTTTCCTTTCTTCTTATCATTTTTAGAACCTTTTGCAGCAGAAGACTCAGCCTTCGGAGCATTTTGTTTTATTGATTCAGGAACACTTATTTTATTTTTCTCAAGTAAATGAGATAAGTGATCAATTTGTTTTTAAAATAGTGTTGCTCGTCATGACCAGTCTTCTTGCAATAGGAACACAAATACTTGTCTTTTCTGTGCTCTAGGCTCAGAAGTCGAAGTGTTTGTGTTATTTTTAGGTTTGGTCTTGGTTTCTTTCTTAGGTTGATCCTTAGTTTCTTTCTTCTTTTTCAGTCTTCTTTCCCTTACTAGTACTTGCTACAAGGGCATGTGACTTGGACTTGAGAGACCCCATTTGAATGAGTTTGTCCTGTTCTCGAATGAGTTGGGATGAAAAATAGTCAAAGGAGGGCATTGTCCAGTATCGCCCAAGGCAACTTTTGTAGCGTAAAAAGTTGACACGAAGACAGAATATTTGGGACCTAACTTAGAGAGAATTGACAAGATCAGTTGAGAATCTTTCTTCTCTACTTGAAATCCTTTTAACAACAATCTAATGTGGACAAATTTTGAGAAGAAGGCTTGTAGGTTTTCAAAGTCACTAGGATTTAACCCTAGTAGTTCATTTTCCAACTCATGCGCTCTCATGTCATCTAGTTGTCTAAACATCACATCCAGCATTTTCCACGCAGATGTAGGTGTTTCAGACACCTCAATGTGGAAGAGCAAGTCAGGAGAAACGGACATGCAAAGAAGACCTAAAGCTTCATCACTACGGTTTAACCACTTAGATTTTTCAGGTTTGTCATCTGGTTCAGTCTTAGCTCCCATGGTGATGCGGTATAACCCTTTACCCCTTAGTTTCATTATTATTTTCGATCTCCATTCGAAAAATTTGAACCGTGTAAGCAAAGGAATTAAAAAGTGCATCCATAGTGAGAGAGAGAGAGAAAGGAATGCAGAAAAGAAACACACAACCACCCAGGACAATAACAACCCCCCTGCTTTCGGCACTTTATAGTTTAGTGCATTGATTACAATCGGGTCCATGTGGTTTGAAACACTTGGTAACTCGTCTTGCAATTATCGTAATAACGCATGCAAGAGAGGAGACCACAACAGTGTTTCATGTAGCGCAAAAAAAAGGACACCGTAAATAAGCAGAAGCAAAAAACAAGAAAGGAGGCAAAAGCCAACCCTGGTGGTGAGAAAAAGCGTCTCACATCACATAAAAGAATCCTTTTGTCATAAGATTGTGGCGAACACACTCACAAGTCCACGAAAGAAAGGAATAGAACAAAGCTCAAAAGAATGAGCTAAAATAAGCAATACAAAGACACCCCCCCCAGAATGTGGCACGTTATAAAATTAGTGCATTTACAAATCAAATGATCCCATCATTTAGAGTGTGAAAAAACATGTAACTTTGACAAAATAAGTGCTCAAAACCGAGCAACAAGTCAAAATTTATAGCAAAAACCAATTCCCGCAATTGATGAGTAAAAAGCCAATAAGCTTGCAAACAGATTAAAAAAGTTCCCTAAAAGCATGCAAAGGGTGTCGTATGTATGCTCGTTGGAAACTGCATGGAATTTGAGATAGGGTTTGTTTGTATGCCGAGGGGGGATTAGCCACCTTCCTATCTCGGACCTAACCCTTCGTCTTCGGCACTCGACGGAAGGTTAAAATACACAAAGCCAATAGACCAAATTATAATGCCAAAGAAATATAGTTTAAATAATGTGAAATTAAATAAAAAATTAGATCTAATATAAAAAACTAATTAGATCTAATCTAATGAAGATTTAGATGAAGATTTTTAAAAAGATGAATGTTTCTAATTAAAAACAAATTTCTTTAGAAACTTGTCATATGTTAAAAAACAAGGGAAATTAGAAATGTTTTTTAAAAAACTTACCAAAAAAGATTTGATTTGTTTTAAACTTTTTAAGAAATCTTCCACGTGTTGGTGAAAAAGATAATGAGATAAAAGAGGAATACTTTTGTAAAAGTTGTCCTTAGTTTTAAAAAAAACTAGAAAGAACCTAAATTACTCTATATTTCTAAAAAAAAATGAAAAATGAGTTAGTTTCTTTCCAAAAAAAAAATCAAAAAATCTTCAAAACGTTTGATTTGTAATTGAAAAAAAACAAAACGGTTGGAAGAAGGTGTACATACCAGATGTATTGTTATCCAAACTATTTTTTATTACAACCTGTTCATATAAAATTTACAATGAAACTAGGCCACGTGAGGGGAGAAGAAAGGTCATTTTAGCATATGAAAGTTGCAGTTTAGAAAGTTTGAGCAGGCTGTGCCAAGAATTAAGACTGCAAGCTGAAGAGTAGCACATGTGGCTGAAGAATAACCCCTTCAAGCAAATAAAAATGTGGCTGATGTGATTAAAAATTCTTGTAAAGAAAAAAACATGGCATATGTGATTAAAAATGCCTGTGAAGCAAAAAAAACGTGGCAGATGATTAAAAAATCCCTGAACTTGGAAGGTCCAAGAAAATGCCTGGAACAATCCAAAAAATGCCTGGAATGAAGAAAAAATACAGACCACGCGTGAATGAACAGTGATGGTAGTTTGAACAGTCTAAAAATGGTCAGAGGGACAGTAGTTCTTTGATGAGCAACCACGACTGAAGAACTCAAGGATCCTGCAACCACAGACAACATGTAAATCCTGCAAAAACCAGAGAGCTTAAAAAATTTTCACTTCCATTTTAATAAATGAAAGGAATCTCCATTTTGGATTTTGAGACATCAACAAAAAAGCAATTTACAAAAACCTGATTTCTCAAGGTATTTTGAAAAAAACTGCACATGCACAAGAAAAAAACACAAAAAAAACTTTCCAAGAAAGCTTGTTAGAGATATTAGCAAGATAAATTCCAGAAAATAGTGATCAAAGGACTTGTATGCAGGGTAAAATAACAAAACCAGGTAAGAGTAATAGCAATAAAAAACAAATCGAAGTGCACGTTTACCTGATCTCAGCTCTGATACCATGAAAATAGTTTGTGAGAATCGAATCGGAAACAAGGCACCACGAAGTAGTTGCACTCCAACGGAATCGTGAAAGCTCCAGCAATAGCAAGGAAAAATGATCAGTAATGGAAGAACTTGCTCAACATAAATAAATCTTTCATAGAGGAAAGACAGCGGAGTGTCTTGGCATGCTCATAAATGAATAGAAAAGGGTTACATATAGGGTTTTGAGTAACCCTAGTGCATGACACTTATGAAACCCTAAACCTAACCCATGTGAGAAGACCCTCCAACATGAGAGGAGGACACATAGGATAACTCACACTAATAGATAAGAGATGCATTCCTGATAACCATGTAGATTTATGGTGAAATCATGATAAGAGACAAGGAAAAGTGTGGAGTTATAAAAATATGGAGCATTGGAATTAGAGAGGAAAAAGTGCAAAAAGCTATGATGATGATGCCAAAAACACATGTGTAGATGTTTCTATTGTACCTATTGTTGATCTCGATGTTGACTTGATTGATCTTGTTGATGTGTTTAGGATGATGTTGACTACCACTTTCCATAAGGAAGGACCTATAAAAGAGAAGAACAAACAAGTAGTCAAATATACATGTATACAAAATGAGTAAAAATTATGTAAAAAAGTGTGTAAAATGTGAAAAGGGAACATGTGCTCCTAATCCATGATGAGGAAAAGAGTGTTGAAAGGATCATGTAGATGATGTAGAAGAACGTGTTTTTCGGGTGATATCATGCCAGTTGCATTGTATGTGTGTTTTACAGATGATTTCAAACTAAGAACTGCAAGAAGTGTAGGGAGAAATCTAGTCTCTTCCTCCAACCTTTAACTGCTTCCCGAAGTATGGAAAACAACTAAAAATGGTGTGTAAAAATACGATCCTTAGTTTAACCAATTCCAATCCAATGTGAAAGTATAAAATGTTGTGTAATGTATGCATGTTGAGTGATAAGTATTGTATGCCCTGTAAAAGCGATGTATGAATTATTGTAGACTGTGTTGCACTGAAGGATGTTGTGTAACTTCCCCCTAGTCATAGGTGTCTAGAAAGGGTCAGGGATGCCTAGGTGTTACTATCTAGGTTTGGGTGATGGTGTCTGTGTTTTGCTAAGGACCCAAGTTAGATTCTAAGCCATGTCTAAGACTGGTGACTGTGTTATACCGGTATTGAAATGTGTTGTGTCATGACTATAGACTATTATATAGGGTGATTGATTCACCCAAAGTATGCCCCCTCTCATTTGGGGTGCATATGACATTGTTGAGGAGTATGCGACCCAAAGGAGGACCAGATGTTGTGTTGAAATTGTGTCGTACAGGGGGAGAGAGTTTTTTTGGTAGAAATCAAAGCACACATAAACAAAGTGGCTAGGAGAAAAGTGTTAGTATAAGAAAGAAAAACACGCATGTAAATTTTATAGTAGAAATCAAACAGACAATGGGTAAGCTAATACGTAAGAAAAAAACATGTAAGAAGAAAATCTAGACCACAAAAAGTGGATTTCAAACATGGGACATCACTCATGATGTCACACGAAACAATTAAGGCCGACTATGGACTAGCACACAAGACAAAGGGAAAATCCCAAAAACAATGGCAAATAATGAAAGGTAATTTAGCAGACATTCATGGAAGTAATAGACCTGTAAAACAAATGTTGCACATGAAGCACCCATTAGCATGTTAGAAATATATAAAGTATGTCAAAGCATGTATGATTCGACACTACTATGAAAAAATGAAATAATAGCACCTGTAATGTTTGAAAGTGGGTGCCCCAAAGAGGCGTTGTGGCACTAGTAATAGGTATTACACCATGCATTTTTACCACATGTGTCGATCTATAGAATCTATGATCACAACTAGAAATAAAGTGAACGTGCATGTGTGTATGGAAAGATAATGGCATATAAGATATATATCTAGAATGTGTAACAAAGTGTACACGTAATGAGTAAATGTAAACAAGTCTAAATCTGACCAAGATATGTAGTATTTGTGGAGTGTACAATGGAATGGAATTCAAAGTTAATGTGATATGGGTCATGTGCCCACTCGAGTTGATATGGATGTATATGCATGAGATGAGTTTCATTTATACATTCCCCCTCAGCTATCAAGAATGAACCGTAGAACAAGAGTGTGTCATTCGTAAATGGTTTTAATTATGTGTACCAAAAAGATGTGATCATCAAAGTGCAAAGCATAGAGTATAAGAATGTGAATTAATGGTTGATTGACTGAATGCGTGAGTGTGGTGATTTTCATTTAAGATGTATACCCTCAGTAATTGAGTATGGACTGTGGAACTAAATTTCATCATAAAGTAGTGTGTCGTGTTGATTGTTTGAAAGATATGTTGAATGTATAATGTGTAAAATTGTTTGTGCCTAAGAAAAAAGGTGTCATGAATGTATCAGTTGTGTCATATGTTGTGTTGAATGTCTATGAAATACATTACTTGTGAACTCATTGAGTGTGCAAGGGATGTGTTGAGAGAGATGCATTGTGAATACATCGGACTTGTAGTAGGTTGTGTCGCACGTATATGAGGAAGACATGATGTGAAAGTTTTGAGTAGATAGTGTGGTGTGATTATGGAGATTATGTAAGATGTTTGTGTTGATTATACGTAAGAGAGATGTGTCATGTGATGTAAAAGAGGTATATCATAAAAGTGATGAGTGTGTAGTATGTTGTAAATATGTTGAGTGTGTTGTATGTTGTGTTAGAAAGAAGGTGTCATAAATGTGTTGATTGTATAGTGATGAATATAAGTGTGTCAAGTGTGTAGTATGTGGTGTGTTAGGTTCATATGCATAGGATTCCATCAATGGTCAAGTGTGAACTGAAGCATGAGAGTGCGTCATCAAGTGATGACGATACAAATGTATCTAGTGGTTTATAATGATGCATAGGATATATTAGACATTTAAGCGCGGGAGTACCAATTACATGAGAAGTTATAAAATTTTGATAGCAATGCAAGGAGGGAAGAAGCTATGATGCCCCCTAATTATGTAAGTGATGGATATCTATTCGATGATGCTAAGTGGATCAATGTAAGGATTATTCTCCTTGAAAAAATGATTGGATGTAGAAGTGAAGTTGGCGGAGGTACCTTGAATGGAAAAAGTTGAAAGAGGGTAGTGAGAGTAAGTTGATCTTTCTCAGTTATTGGTTGATTTTTTTGGATTGGTAATGATGTAGAATAATTTATAGGTGGAGGAGTTGTATTTATCTTTAGAGGAGGTTGTTTAGTTTGACTCAGTAAGATTGTAGATGACTTAGTGGGAGTAGGTTATGGAATACAAACATTGAGAGCTGATTTCTTAGTTGGAATGGGTTGAATTTGAGATGCTTGACTGAACAAATGAGGAACATTAGAAGTAAAATCATGATGTGCATTGGACATAGATGAAGCAAATTTAGGATCCCATTTAGATGTAACATTTTTGAAAGGGCATGCAATAGAATGTTGTGCATTCAATAAGATATAGCCTTGATGCTCAAGATATTTGATTCTTCATTGTAAATTATAGCAATCATTGTCATTATGTCCATTAATTAGATGATAATTTCAATATGGATGACCTTGATATTCTACTAGACAATAAGGACGATAGTAATGAGTAGATGGAAAGTTGATTAATATGAGCTGTAAAAAAATATCTTCTTTCATAGCATTGAGATCAAACTTCATAGGTGCGGGGAGTGGCAAGATTTAAGGTTCACTAACATGAGCACATTTATAAGACATGGGATGAGGATGAGAAGAAGAACTAGCATGACCTTGATAACCATCCTTAAGATGTTAGATTTCAAATTTTAGAGATGTGGTTGTGGATTCCATAGCCAGAAACTTTTCTTGAAATAAAGAATGCAAAGCTTTAATTTACTCCACTAGGGGTTAATTAGATGGAGGATCACAAAGACTAGGGTCGTCAAATAGGCGATCAAAAATAGAACTCACTTGATGTGGTGGCGCATCTCTAGGGATTTTTTCAGAACAACTTGAAAATTAGGATGCATTTGAATTAAATCATACAAAGAAATTTGAGGAACTTTAGAAGTCATGATAGAAAATATGATATGCCAAAGGATCCAAAAGACCAATCAAAAGTGGGGTTAACCAAATTGATTAAGAAAATATTGAATAAATAGATTCCTAAATTTTTTTACAATGTAGCAGTAAATGAATAAGCAATTAAGTACAGAATTTGACCTAAGAAAATTAAGGTAGAAAGTATGAAACCCTAGTTGCAAAGAGGAGGTAAAGAGGCTTATCCGATTTGTAATTAATCCTAAACTATTCTGAAGTGATTACCTGATGAACAGTGAGGGAAATTTTTTGCACGGAGCCTCAGAAAAATGTACAACGGGAAGATGTTCCTAGACTAGGACGCCTGGAATGGGTCACGGCGCTTGCAGGTGCCAAATATCTACTTTGGTCACCTGTGACTGCTCAAACCCTCAGGAAACCTCCTTCACATGGTCGTGAGATGTTTTTGGTCCTTCACTTCTTATCACTAGTAGGTTACAAAATGATCTCTGATGTCGTTGATAACCTATAATTAAAGAATGACCTGCACAACCCTCAAGAGTGCATCAAACCCCAAAAATAAAAGAATATGAATGAGAGGTAGGACTATCCTCATCTTTCAAATGAATGATCTTATGACTGAGCACTAAAATACATTTCATACCCAATGTAGTTCGAGGTGTATGTGTGTAGAATTGTGCCCTAGGTGGCTCTTGTGCATGTCAAACTTGATAGCGAGAAAAGTTTCTAGATGAAAAAAAGTAAGTATATGTGTGCATGGAATAGAATAGACTTCCCCTCTTATGAAGTGTATGCAAAAGAATACAGTCCCTTTCCCTTTTGTGGATGTTAGATAGATGCTTGAATGCTCTTGAATAGCCTTTGGATGCAACCTTAGGTGGTGATAGCTAATGCTTAGTGTTTGGTCCTTTATTATGATTACATAACTTTATATTTATATTATTCATTTTCTTGAATTTCGTAATTAACCTTGAAAAAGGCCGACTATCAAAAAGATAAGATGCTCAAATGGCTAGAAAGGACCCAAAAGATGTTAACAAAGTACAAACATGTCAGGGGCACCCAGAAGGGACGAGGGCACGTGGCACTAGCATCCTGGCTGGGCGTCGGTGTCTAGGATGAGAAATGTCAAGGTATGAAAAGACATACTAGGCTAGGAAGAGTATAAGACCAAAAGTGGCAATAGAAAGAAAGCACGGATGGCCAAGGACATGGATTAAATAATACTTATCTTACTTAGGAATCATATGAATAGTAGTATACAATCAAGACTAGATAATAACCTAAAGTGCATGATTTTGTATCTACAATTTTTTATGTAAACCGAAGCAATGTTCCCCTTATTTGATCGTAAAAATTATTACTGATTTCACATTGAAATATGCCCCAACAAAAAATAAATTATGTATTTCATATCTAGTCAAATTTTTTAATGAAGACGTTTTGTTCTTTTAAGCACGTGTATGTAGACCAGAATCCAATATTAAAATGTTGTTGTGTTATCCTTCACAATGTAGGGGAAAATGTTCAACAGAAGTATCAATAGCATGAAGATGTAAAATCTAGTTGGATATTCGGTGATCTAAATTTAGTTATCGCTGGAACTCTAAATAACAATCTTTCTACCCCCAAAACCAATAACTTACTTCCATGTGGAATCAGATCTGAAAAATCAACCAATACACAACAATTCTTTTTCAAAATAAAATAATAGTTTATGGTATACATTTATTTTCCACAGTTGTGATTTTTTTTCTATACTCTAACAATAAAATTTTAATAAGAAAATCTTATTGAAGATAAATTTACACACTTCTATTTTATATTATTTAAAGTATAAATTCAATTTTATATGTAATTTCCTTGTGCAACATTTTCATAATTTTTAGGGCATGAATGTCAAATATGTATGTAATTAAATACAAATTTTAATCCATTATAAGTTAAATTATCAATAACATTCTAAGCATTACATAGTAATCAAATCATATACAAAATGATCAAATAACATTATAATTTTTACAAAAATTATTTTATATATTAATTTTTTCAATTATTTTCTGAGACAAACTACATTACTTTAAGGATTCTATTACATCATGTGTATCACCTATTCAGGATAGTTGTGTAAACAACATTGTCATAAGCCATTTACCACTTTTAAATTTTCTATCTGAAGTCACCTTTGGAGATACAAAAAAATTCTACTCAGGCTCACCTTTGTTGATTAAATTTACTACAATCATATTTTCAAAATTGTAATAAATATTTGAATCTCTCCAAATTCTATCCATATTTTTTATAAATATTTCTTATTGTTTCACAATGCTCCAAACCCCAACAAAACAATAGATTACCCTCCACTTTACATGTATGTAATAGTTTCATTGCAATTTTATCTACATTGACATTTATATTAATTGTAGACCAATATGTTATTTGAAACTGTACAGATGCAGCTAATAGAAATTTACCAACAAAGCCTCTTAGTTGAATGTGCTCGTTGTTAAATTGGAGAGTATTTTTCATTTTAGAAATTATATTTTGAACTAACAATCCATATAATTAAACAACAAGAAAATGTTTCTTTGGAGGCACTACAAAAAAATAATATTGAGATACATTATTACATTATATTTATTCATAATACAATAATATTATTTCACTAAGAATATATTTTTACCTATATCCTTACATATTTCCATTGTTTTAATATTATCTCGATATGTATATTCTACACAATGTAAGATCGTACTTTATAAAATTTTAACAAATTGATTCCAACAACAGTTGAAAAGTATTGAATTTTATTAAAAAATTAAAAAAATAGTATTTGATACATGTCTGTGAATTAGTTGTCATAATTGGTGGTGTAGGATTTTATGCAGCTACTATACTCACTGTGTTGTCAGTTATAGGTCTTGTTGTGGAACGTCTTACTAGTTAGAATTGTGAATGTCACCCTCAGGAGTAACATTTTCCGCAAATTGATTTACTTCATTGTTTACACTTGTTGAAGGACCACTCACATATGTTTTGTAGCAATTCAATATTCTCTACCCTGAAAATATATAAGCCCCAATTGAAAATGAAACATTGTTAAGAATGGACAGGTGTCGATTCTCAAATACATATTAAAGGAAGCTTCAAGATTGTTTATAATTGGTATCTCTCCTTTCATAGAAATTTTGGAATGGGAAGAATCTGCACTTTGTATACAAAGTAAAAATGTGACCTCTATTCTTCCTCCATTTTTAATATTTGAGAACAAGCATGTTCCCATTCTAACTAGTCCCATTAGAAAATATAAAGAATGTATAGATGTTATAAATTTACTTTGTGTATTCATATTTCCATCTATAGACTATTCATACTTCCATCTCATGACCATTTCTACTATTTCTCCAATATAATTAATTTACCTGAGAAATAGTAGAAATGGTCTGAAGATTGAAGTATGAGAATGAACATCTTCCCATTATAATGACTCATAATTTCTCATATAATTTTATTTCCCATTGGTTCTATATTACCTAAAATTTGAGAAATGGAATCTTCCCATTGTAAGCATTCTTGTAATATATCCTAATTACAATCACACTATATCATAAAAAAACTTTCTCATGAAGGCAATATAGAAGGAATGAAAAAAAATGTTTGTATGATAATATATAGAATGGGCATATGTCCATTCTCATATTATAGGAAATGATTAGAATGGGCATATGTCTATTCTAAACATTTAGGAAATATACAAGTACTCATAAAGATGATTGTATGAGTATGAATAGAATGGGAATATAATAATTCTTATAAAGGGAATATAGAAAGAATGAGAAAGATCATTATATGAGAATGAATAGAATGGGCATTTTTCCATTCTAAACATTCAAAAAATATAGAAGGAATGAGAAATATGAACCAATCCGGTTCACAAATTTGTTATATTTTCTTCGACTCCATTTCAAAGTTTAACAGTGAGTTAAAGGCTCAAAGGTTTTAATAGCTACAGGGGTTTCTATTGTTTCTTTATATATATATATATCCAAACTATAAATTAGGGTTTATAACTTGTTTTTGGATTTCTTATGCTGGTATGAATTCAAACCTTGCCCAATATCATAAACCCCAAGTAGTTAAATACCAAAAACCCTAGGTAGGTCAATATCAGATACCCTAACTAGCGGTTAAACATCAAAAAACCTAGTTGTTGAATATCATAAACCTTGAGAAATTGGATAGCATAAAACCTAAGCTACACAATATTTTGAACACTATACAAGGTAGTGCATTGTTGTTTTTCTTTTAATTTTCATAAATAATAGGGTAAATGGTACATCTTGGGGGAGGTGTGGAGCCCCATGCTTGTTTCAAGTAGTATGAGTATAGGTAAAATTCCATTTTAGTTTTAACTACATATTCTAGGCCCTGTGATACTCACAAGCCTGCATAAGGCTAAATATGGTCCAATCTCGTTAAACTTGTTATATATTCATTGACTTCATCTCAAAGTGCAATAGTGATTTGAAGGCTCAAAGATGTTAATACTTGCACTCTAATTGAGGGATATATTGTTTCTGTATATATATATTCTAACCTCTAATTAGGTTTTACAAAAAAAAATTGGATTTCTTCTGTCATTGCGAATTCAAACATGTATTAGTATCAAAAAACCCAAGTAGTTGAAGATTGAGAAACAGGGACGGAAGCCTAATTAGTTTTATTAATCTCAATCAACCAAAAAACTACAGAGAATGGGCTGCAATATTTATAGATATTGCATAGCCAAATACAAACGGAAGATTAAGTTGCACAGGTGAACCAAGTTCCTAAATATACAAGCTTCCAATAACATCTGGGAAGCAACAATTAGATACAAACAAATATATTGTTCAAAACAATATAACAGCATGTATGAAAGACAAATATGGTTTATGAACCATATAACAATACATAACAAAATAACCATTATTATTTAATTAATAAAATTAATTAAATAATAGATCATATAATGCATAATTAATATTTTATCCTAACATTCCCCCCCTTAATTGTGCATTGTCTGAAGAGATGAGGAGAGGAAATATCTGAACAACTCGAACTTGTCATGTGCAAGTGACTTTGTGAAAATATCTGCTCGTTGTTCAGCAGTTGGACAAAATTGAAGTTGGATGTTGTGCTTCAACACATGTTCACATATGAAATGAACCTGAACCTCAATGTGCTTTGTTCTCTCGTGAAAAACTGGATTGCAAACAAGTTTGAGAACACCTTCATTGTCAACATACATGGTGTTCGGTTTGTCCTGTGGTATTCCAAGTCCTTCCAGTATGCGACGTAGCCAAATCGCTTCACAAACAACTTCTCCTGCAAAATGATACTCGGCTTCTGTGGAAGAGTGAGAAACAAAGTGTTGTTTCTTACTTCCCCATGATATTGGTCCAGATCCCATAAAGAATACAAATCCGGAAGTGGATTTTCTATCATCAATGTTACCTACATGATCTGAATCCAAATATCCAGTCAAGAAGAAGTTTTCATTCTTCTTGTATTCTAGACCAAGATTCACTGATCCTTTGAGATATCTCAAAATGCACTTTGCTGCTTTCTAATGACAAACTTTGGGTTCCTGCATGAACCTGGATAGATAGCTCACTGCAAATCTGATATCTGGTCTAGTGTAGGACAGGTAAATGAGACTCCCAATTAGCTGTTGATAGAGAGTGGCACTTACCTCAGGAGATGGATCTGAACAAGATAACTGTAATATATTCTCTATAGGTGTAGCAATTGGTGTGCAATCCATCATCCTAAACTTCTCGAGCGTAGTCTTGGTATATTTCATCTGAGAAAAAAAAATATGATTCTCTTTCTGCCATACTTCTAATCCAAGACAATAGTGCATCAGCCCGAGATCAGTCATGTCGAACGATCGATTAAGATCTTTCTTCGTTGCATCGATCATCCTCACTGAACTGCCAGTGATGACTAGATCATCAACATAGAAAACAACAATCACCATCTCCCCCCCTTGTTTTTTGAGGTAGAGATTAGGATCGTATGGATTTCTAACAAATCCATGTTGTACGAGATGCTCATCAATCTTGATGTACCATGCCTGGGGTGCCTGTTTGAGGCCATACAGAGATTTCCTGAGTCTGCATACCTTTTTTTCTTGACCAAGTACAACATATCCCTCAGGTTGAATCATGTAGACTTCTTCTTGTAAATCTCCATTTAGGAAGGCACTTTTTACGTCCATTTGGTGAACTTTCCATCCAAACTGAGCAGCTAGAGCAAAGATCATCCTGATCGTTTTGATCTTAGTTGTGGGAGTAAATGTCTCCTCATAGTCAATGCCTTCTTTTTGTGCGTACCCCTTTGCTACAAGTCTTTCTTTGTACTTGTCCACTGTCCCATCTGCTTTGTACTTAGTTTTGAATATCCATCTGCATCCAATGGGTTTCTTCCCTGGTGGAAGATCAACAAGCTGCCAAGTGTTATTCTTCATCACTGATTGATATTCAGAATCCATGGCATCTTTCCAAGCTTTTGACTGTAGGGCTTCCTGGACTGTAGAGGGCTCATCTGATTCAATAACTCTACTCATCAAAGCAAAGTTAACTTCTTCTCTTGCTTTACTGCTCGAGTCCATGGTCCAGGGGTGGATGTATCTGGTGGAGCATCCAATCTTGCATCTCGTAATGTACTTGTACACCATTTAGGCATACGTTGAACTGTTCCCATGGGTTGTGGTTCTATTTGATCAACACCATCATCCCCATCATCACTTTCATCTTCTGAGGGAACATTAGCTTCAATTTTTACAATAGGTGAAAAATCTACATCTTGTGAGTCCAGAGGAGGAGTCTCTGCTTCCTTCTTCTCGAAAAACTCAACATCTCTGCTGGTGTAGACTTTTCTGGTCTTAGGATCCATCAATCTATACCCAAGAGTCTCTTCACTGTACCCAATGAAGATGAGTTTTTGTGACTTCATGTCCAATTTCTTTCTATTCTGTTTGGGTATGTGCATGCTTGCTTTGCACCCGAATACTCTGAGGTGTGCAATGGATGGTTTCCTTTTTGACCATGCTTCTTGTGGTGTAATTCCATCAAGAGCAGTTGTGGGTGCTCTGTTCAACAAATACACTGTTGTTTTTGCTGCTTCTACCCAAAATGTCTTTGCAAGTCCGGAATCATCGATCATGCATCGCACCATTTCCATGATAGTATGATTTCTTCTCTCAACAACACCATTTTTCTGCGGTGTGTGTGGAGGAGGCATTTGTCGACGAATCCCGTGAGTTTGTAGGTAGTCTCTGAACTCATCACTGGTGAATTCCCCCCCTCGATCTGAGTGGAGAGTTCTGATGTGATGACCAGTTTCTTTCTCAACTGCTACTTTGAACTTTTTGAAGGTTTCAAACGCTTCACTTTTCTTGCGAAGACAAAAAATCCACATTTTCCTCGAATAGTCGTCAACACAAAGCATGAAGTACTGGAACCCAGAATGACTTGGCTGCATTGGACCACAAAGATCGGTATGAACCAGGTCAAGTTTACCATGAGCTTGAAAAGTACTCTTTTGGAATGAAGCCCTGTGTTGTTTTCCTGCTAGGCAGTGAGGACACTTGTCTGTATCCTTCTGAAGAGAAGGTAGCCCATGTACCATATTACACCGGAAAAGTGTTTCAAGATATTTGAAACTAACATGACCAAATCTCTGATGCCACAACTGCGCTGAGGTGGAATTTTTAGCCACAAGTGCTTGATCATCTCTATAAACAAAATCAAGTTGGAACATGCGTCCCACATTGGAGGCTTTTGCAATTATTTTCGAGCCTCTTGATTTATCTCGAATCAAACACATTTTCTTGCCGGATTGACTATCAAAGTCAATTTTTAGGTTGTGATCTAGGAGTTGACTAACTGAAAGAAGATTCTTTGTCAACCCAGGGACATATAGGACATCTGATAGTCTGCATTTGCGTGAACCAAGGGGTAGAGAGATGTTCCCAATCCCCTGAACTGTATATGAAGAATCATCTCCCAACGAAACATGATTTTTCGATGGCGTGTCCCTCATTGAAATAAACCAGTCTCTGTGGCCGGTCATGTGTCGAGTGGCTCCCGAATCAACATACCATACATCACTAGATGACGTGGATGGTTCACTTGATCGAGCAGTGAACAAGAAGTCTTCATTGTCTGACTGTTCTTGTTGCTCAGCAATATTACCTTGCTGGTGGGGTCTTCTTTTCCAGTTCCCCTTTTTCTGCCCGTGATAGTTGTTAGAATGTCCCTTGTAAGATTGTTGTTGTTGTGGTCTAGAGTTGCTTGATGAACCTTTCTTATAAGTGTTATACCAACAATCTTTTAAGTCATGTCCTCTTTTGCAAATTGGACATTGCTTCTTCTGTTGATTGTCCCCATGATACTGATTCTGATGTTGGGAATTCTGATAGGATTTAGGTTTTCCTTTACCTTTTCCTTTCCATTTTTGATGTGAAGACAGTGCCTGCTCCTCTTCATCATCCTTATTGTGCATTGCTTCCTCTTGTTGCAATAGGTTTACCAGCTTGTCAAAACTAATTGTTGTATCTGACAAGTTTAGTGTTGTGACAAAAATGTGGTAAGAAGAAGGGAGTGCTCTCAGAACAATGGGAACGAGAGATTCATCTTTGACCTCTTCTCCTAGGGCTAGAAGTGAAGCCCTCAACTCTGCAACTCTTCTTAAGAAAGCTTCAATTTTCTCATTCTGCTTGAACTTCAATGTATGTAACTGACTCTGCAAATTCAATATGACATTCTTGTTCTTGGCCTCATATATTGTGCTCAGCTTATCCCACGCTTCTTTTGCTATTTTGGCATCTCGAATGTGGGCTTGCACATCGTCGGACACTCCAAACAAGATGATGAGTTTTGCTTTCTGATCTGCTCTATCAAACTGTCATTGTTGTGTTGTATCAGTTGTTGATCTGGTTAGAGTACCATTCACAACAGGCCAGATTTCTTCAAACTCAAGTTGTGTCTTTATTTTTGTCTTCCATGCAGCATAGTTGCTTCCTCTGAGCAATTGTGAATCCGGAAGAAAAAATTTGGGGGCATTGGTGCCCATTTTGCAGAGATCACTGACAGGGTTTGGCTCTTATCACTCCAGGTATTAGGTCTCCCAATCTATATACCATCAGTCCGATATACCAAACCTTTCTATATACGTGCCCTTCCGATATACCCATCGGTACGTGGAAGAAGCTTGCCCTTTCTATATACCCGACGGTACGTGAAAGAGGCGTTAATGTACGTGAAAGAATTCAATACGTGGTACCAAGACAGTACTGATGGGGTCTGTGTGATTATTGACACCAGCTCAAAGAAATATCCTCATACGTGCGCGTAACTTCGCTATATACTTGGATAATTTCTCAGTCCGGATTTATGTCATGCAATCGTTCACAGACGGATGGGATGGTTCATAGTGTGTGCACTGTGACCTTATTACTCCCCATCAATTTAAAGGGACGATGCCCAGACGACGTTGTTGCAGCTATATTAGGTGTTAAGTGTAGTAGTAGTCATGACAGCTTTACCCGTAAGTGCTTCCAGAGGCACCGTATATACCGAATGCTGCGAATGAGATCTAGGATCTCGTGAGTGTTACAGAACCAATTTTTTTATTGTTTTTTATTACAATTCTGCCAGTTTTTGAGCAGTTACAAAGTTTGCAGTTGACTATGGCAACCTGCAAATTAGTACAATATGCAGCAGTATACAATTTACATTCAAAAAACTGGAAAATTTGAATGGCAGGCAAAAAATTTCTGTTTCGCGGGTCCTGGTGGCCTCCTGAGCCCAATACGACCCAAAATGCTAAAAATTGCAAAAAAATAGCTGAAAATGCAATTTTTAGATGGGTCTCCTTTTGCAAAAATTGTCTAAAATGAAAAACCAGGCCGAATGGGAGAAAAAAAAAATTACCCTAAATTAGGGATTTCTCCGCTAAATTTAGTTAGTTATAACTAAATTCAAATTTTCTACTAAATTTGGTAGTTCCACCAAAAAATCTGCCAAATTCAAAATATGAAGATTTTTGGGGGTGGGATTTGAACCATGCACCTCCCACTTCTAAGGCTTTCCCTATCCAACTTGGCCACTTTAGGGCACTTGTGTAGGAATGAACAAATTGCATTTAAAGTAAAATAAATGGCATACCTTTGAAAATGCGACTTGTAGATGGAATCCCACGTGGCTTGGATGTCAAACTAATGTTGAGTGCGGATTAGGGTTACCTTTGCTAAATGGATCTGAACCAGTATTTAATTTGTTTTTATCTCCTTTTCTTTTTGATTTTCCTTTGGCCACCGCTCTATCTTATTTTTCTTTTTCCTTGTTTAGCCACTTTGTTTGAATTTTGCACTGTTGCCTTAGTTTTCATTTTTTTTGCTTGTTTTTAGCCATTTTGTTTTGTTTTCTTGTGCGCAGGTGCTACATTGGAGTATATTGCAGGTCTGCATGGAGGATTTGGCGTGAAAAATGTATATTGCAGGCATGTTTGTGCATGCGCAGGTCCAGTTGGAGTTTCCATGCCTCTTTTTTTAATACTTGCTCGCTTATCACACAATCTTTGTGCAAGTTCTGATACCAAATGTGTGGAAAACAGGTTCTCCACCTTTTTTTTTGTTTGGTTTCTTCTTTGTTGTGCCTCCTAATTCATTCAAACTTCACAAATCCATACACATATAGGTCCACATACACACAGACCTCCAAATCCAGTGGTCTGCTAAAATGTAGCAGAGACTAAATAGCCTCTCTAAATTAGAGACAAAACCCCTAATGGGGGAAAAAAAAAAATTAATTCTTTATACCTGCAAGCAAATTTTGCCTGGTGCTGAGTGCACCAGTGCAAAAAAAATTTGCGTTCCAAACACCTGGAACTGAACAAGAGGTTGTGGGTTTGCAGGGGGTTCTGGGAAGCTGCAGGAGGCAGCACTGGCTCTCCTTTTGTTGCAGATTTCTTCTCCACGAATTCTCCTTCTTCTGCAACCTTCTCCAACCTTGCCAGGAGCTTCAATTCGCTCTGGTACCAAATGAAGATTGAGAAACAGGGACGGAAGCCTGATTATTTTTATTAATCTCAATCAACCAAAAAACTACAGAGAATGGGCTGCAATATTTATAGATATTGCACAGCCAAATACAAACAGAAGATTAAGTTGCACAAGTGAACCAAGTTCCAAAATACACAAGCTTCCAATAACATCCGGGAAGCAACAATTAAATACAAACAAATATATTGTTCAAAACAATATAACAGCATCTATGAAAGACAAATATGGTTTATGAACCATATAACAATACATAACAATATTATGGTTTAAAATAACCATTATTATTTAATTAATAAAATTAATTAAATAATAGATCATATAATAGCATAATTAATATTTTATCCTAACAGTAGTTCTATACCACAAACCCTAGGCAAGTCAATATCACAAACCCCAAGTGGTTGAACATCATAAACCATGAGAAGTTGAATATCATAAACACAGAGAAACTAAATAACATAAAACCTAAGCTACTCAATAATTTTAACACTATACAAGGAAGTACGTTATTGTTTTTCTTTGAATTTTGATAAATAAAAGGATAAATGGCACATCTTAGGGGAGGTGTGAAGCCCCATGTTCCTTTCGAGCAGTATGAGCATAGGTAAAATTTTAGTTTAGTTTTAAATATAGATTCGAGTCCCCATGATACTCATGAGCCTACATGAGGGTAAATACAAGCCAATCAGGTTCACAAGTTTGTTATATTTTTGATTCCATCTAGAAATGAGTTGAAGGCTCAAAGGTGTTGATACCTATAGGCTAATTAAGGGTTTTTTTGGTTTCTTAATATATGTGTTTTTAAAAACTCTAATTAGGGTTTACAATTATTTTTTGATTTATTCTTCCATTGAAAATTCAAACCTATCTCAGTATCACAAACCCCAAGTAGTTCAATATCACAAACCTTGGGCATGAAAATATCACAAATCCTAAGTGATTTAATGACATAAACCATGGCAAGTTGAATATCATAAACCCCAAGCAATTTAATAGCATAAAACCTAAGCTACTTAATATTTTAATCAATATACATGTGTTGTCATGCAAATGTGCGACGGGGAAATTGGAAATTTCCAAGCACGAAAATTTATACCCCTATGCCAAAATTTTCATGCTTTATCATTCCTAGGCAACCCCAGCTCTGTCTAGTCAATCCAAATTACCTCCCAACCAATGTTATATCATCCCCCTAGGTTATTTTAGGACTTCATCGAAAATGCAAATTTTGGGGAGTCAAGAGAAGGGTTATCGGTGGCCTTCCCAGGACTGGATTGACCCCCTGGAGCAGAACGGAAGGGAAAAATTCAACATGGAGGTGAATGGAATACCTTATGACATCAAAGAGATGATTTTGGAAGGTTTATAGAATTTTTTCAAGACTTGGAGCAGTCTGAGTGAAAAATAGGGTTCACAAGCCTAGACATTACACAGGCCTAAAACAACCACTGGGATTCAGAAGAAGATTTCGAGAGATCTAAATGGAGTTGAAAGTAAAAAAAAACATCTTCAGAAAATAGGATTATAAGACCTACATTATGCTGAAATAATATTTTTCACAACACCTTGGTGCATATGATTGGAAGGCAGTTTTTCTCAGGCACAAATGGAGTCCCAAATCAAAAATCTGAATTTTTAGGAATCATATGGTCGAATTAAGACATGAGACCCACATCATTGGATTAAAAATTCCATTTTCATTTAGGATCATATAAAATTTCACCAATAAATTCCACCAGGAGCTCAAGTTATCTGCATTCCAAGTTACCCTCTCAAAGGCAGTTCAGGACTTAGTCATTTTTTTGAGAGGACACGTGTCAGCACCAGCAGCCTGGCGGGTTTTCATGTCCTTGACATCCCTAAGGTCAAGTAAATCAACCCTTGGAAAATTTTCCCAGCCCTCATGTGACCCTTGGGACCCTCATATGACCTCCAAACTCGACAGATCAGCCCCCAGGTGCTTATTTGGAGCATACCTTCCCTGCCATTAGGATCAAGCTCCACGTGTCATGCTCCAGGACCACCATGGAATTTGATGTCCCTTGTTAACCTGAGGTGGGGGACATCAGACCTTGGAAAATGCACCCAGCCCCCCCATAGGGAGTCTTCTCGACACCCATGTGACCTCCTTTCAGCTCCCAGTGCTTCAATGTAACTTTCTCCCTCTTCATTTCCTGTCGTTGGATCAAACGCCACGTGTCATGCTCTTGACCACCATGGAATTTGATGTCCCTCATGTCCCTGAGGTCAGGGACATCAAAAATTGAAAAATTGACCCTAACCCTAATTTTGCATATCTTTTTAAAAAGTTTCCAAGTGCCGCCTCTTTCACTTCTAACTTCTAATAGTTTGTGTGCACTCCATTCCTCCATTCTTCCTCTGCAACATTCTACCATCACTCTGCCATTGAAAATGATTAGAACAGCTCAAACCAAGCACTAAAACAATCTCCCCATGGTGATTTTTAGGTCTCAGAAGGATATTTCATCAAAACAAGAAGGAGAACCGAAGATCAAGAAGAAAACAATGAAAATCTCTATAGCCTAAAAATGAAGATCTAAAGAAATGTTGGAAGCCAATACATGAAACAACAAAACATTTGCTTCTATTCATTACTCTATCTAAGACCATCAAAAATACACCTTAAAACTCCCCCCTCATATGACAAAGTATCCACAATGAAGAAATCTCATTTCTGGCTCAACGAAGAAAGAAGTGGGATTTCCCGTCAAACCAGTTGTCGGATTGAAGTAAGATCACACGTGAAGCATCAGAAGAAAAAACCCACATAAAAAATATAAATTTATTTGTAAATAGAGGAGAAAACTCAGACCTGTAATTTTCAGGTCCATTAATGGCTGTCGTACCCAGAGGCACTACCAGGTCTGAAAACTAAAACTTTAAAATCTCCTGGATTATTAAGCAAGCATATCTGAAATTGCAAAGGGAGTATATTGGGAAAAAACCCATATCAAAAAAATTTGTTCCATGTCAATCTGACTCCCAGAGGCCAACTTTCTAAAAATAGCAGGTATACTACATAGGAACTGCTACTTTGGGAAAGTTAGCAATAGAAGAACCTGCAGAGGAGACGAAGACATTGGAGGTAAACTAAAACTGAAAATTCACCAGAATAGACATTTTCGGCACTTACTAAAAATAGTAATTGGGCCCTCGAGCACTTGCTAAAAACAGAAATTTGATCTAGAAGGAACAAGGAACATGGGGAGAAAGAGGAAAATTAAGCTGCAACATTCAGTTAAAGATCAAGGAATTACTTTTCCACACTTATTAAAAATAGTAAGTTTCTTTTTCAAAGGGATATAAAAACGAAATGGACGGGTCAGAAGCTGAAACTACCCTTTGCCTGTGAGTATGATGTGGGAGACAGTGATGTTTTGTACATGGACCTGAACGACCTTAAAACTTGCATGGCCTCCAAGGACCAAAGGAGGATTGAAGACCAGATATTCACAAGTGGCTTGTTCGCTACTGCAGGATATTCAATGTCTGTGTAGAGTCTCTAGCTAGTCCTAGCCTGCTCCTTCCACTATGAGCCCAAGAGGTGAACTATCCAAGCTGAAAATGGTACAACATTGGTGATCATTAACCATAGAACCATTTAATCTCTCTCCAGATACCGACATCCCCCAACATGGTCATCATTTCCAAGGAAAGAGCCGTGCACGATTAGGAAGACAATGGATTCATATGTCCAAGGGGTAGCGCTCGGATCATGGTTGAAAACTGGAAGAAAGCCTTCTAGGATTCCCAAGAAACTGCTAAGGTGTGAGTCCTAAGAATCATATTCTGATGTCATCACTCTCCTTAGTAGAGTAATGGGTGAAGCAAACATGAGAAACTTCTAGGACTGGATGGGCCTTTACATCCAGACATTGACAGAAGGGAAGCAGAGAATTAAGTGGGGGTAGTTCATCAGTGACAATCTCCATCTGTAACTTCTCCAAGTACCCGTGACAAAGAAGTTCCACATGACTTCTTATCTAGGTTTATCTCCTTGAAAGCTCACGTTCATTCAAGGGATTGGCTCTCACATAAAACATTTCTTCCAAGGTACCTGCATTCGAGAAACTTCCACAATTTATAATGGAGGAGAGCAATAAGCATTTCACCCACATGAATGATGCATTCACTATGTATGTGGTCCAAAACTTGGAAGGGGATCTTGAAGCTAGGATGTCACCAAAAGTGGCATCCCTGATTAAGGAATATGGCTCATACTTCATACAATTCTCAACATTCTCATACATACGATTCGCTGACTTCGACCAAGCTCCTCTAAAACTACCCAAGTACCTAAGTGACCAGATTGTATTGTTCGAACTCTATAGGCAGATCACCCAAGTAAATAAAAAGCTCAGAAGTAAAAGAAATAAATTGATTTCTTTCCCTATATCTCTAGGGGAGTTCACAAGCAAAATCTCAAATGATGCATCCCACTTGGAGGCCGCTTTCGCACATCTGACTTTGCATTTTTACATCACCAGGCCTAATTTTGACATTTGAGAAAATCCTGACTCCTTCTACATCATAGAATTACAACATGAGCCACAAGTTGAGGATTATTGGGCCAGTTGTATTGATGAGTTTGAAGTACGTAAAAAAGATCACATGAGGATGACAACCAGCGAGATGAAGAAATTCAAGTTCTTTTGGTATGAAGACATCTTACATGATGATGGGATAGAGATGTATGATCCTAAGTATGCAGCAGTCAAGATGTCCCCAATGCCCCAAATCAACTGACACATTTGTGAATCAGAAGATATACTGGAGCAGACTGAAAAGGTGGTGAGGAGAACGAGGAACTGGTTTCTAAAGAAGAGGACTATGATCATTTGGTCATGAGGAATTTCTCCAAGACTGAAGCAAGCTTCACATCATTTGTCTTCAAAAGTGGTGGAGGTAACTTCTAGCTCTAAATACTCTAGAGCGAGTTCAAAAAGGAAGGCCACAGAATTGAAAACTTCGCCCCATGAGAAGACATCCAGGAAATTCAAGGAAGAAAAAGATTCATTAGCGTCACCGCAAGAGGAAAACGCGATCCCAGTAATGCAGACAAAAAATCCTACAGCAAATGCACAAGTGAACAAGGAGTATATGACTCATGATCCTATATCTGAGCCACTACAAGAGGTCTTGCATGTTGTTGATTCCAACAGCTCCTCTCATTTAATAATTACCTCCCCCATCAGAACAAAGAGTGGTTTAGGCACCTGTCATTGAACCTGAATCCGACGAGATGTTTCTGTGGATGTAGGAAATGATCATCCTCGACACTCGCATAGTGCAACAAGTAGTAGCTCCCGATATATCAGTAATTTTTTCATTGGCTAAAGAAAAAAGATCAAGAAAGATCACACAGACAACATCATGATTCTACAGTGAGGAGACAGGTAATCAGTATATTGAAGAAGCTCAACCAAAAGTAATCAAGCTAGTGGATTGAGATGACACCAGCTGACTATGAGATGAGCATGATCCAATTGGGACCAGCTACTCATGAGGGAGATTTGTACATATTCCAACAATCTTCTACTCGCATGATGGCAAGTAATAAAGAATATAAAGAGAAGATCGAGGGACTAGAGGAGTAAGTGTGAACTCTTTCATCTTATGTGAAACACTTGGTGGAGCCAAGCACTATATCACTTCCTATTGAGAAAGTGGTACCCATCAATAGCTTCGATCCAGAATCCATCAGAAGATAATGACACAAGTTCACGATGCAGGGATGAGAAAATAAAGAATGGATCGATTCAATCTCCGAAAAAGGGAAGTCAACACTTCAAGAGGCAGTCAAGCTCTTTGTATACATGTGCACCACCGCCAACAGAACGTGAGCACTCAAAATATATGTGGGGAAAGAAAGAGATTACTAGGAACCTCTGGGAGCGGTAGTGAGTGAGATGAGAAACACCCATCATTAGGAATTAATCGATAATAAGGTTTTTAGAACTCCTGCAGAAGACTTGACACATGTATGGGTGAGGGCCCTGGTAATCAGATTTGAAGCAATCAATCGAGCCTTCACAGAGCTAGAGGAGAAAGAAGAACAAACATACAATCTACATGGATAGCATAAATTGGAAAGTTCAAAAACTTGGAGTACCCGCAATGAGCGAATAATCAACTACTAATGAGTTGATCAGCCCTTTCAAAGAATACATCAAGAAAGGGGTCCGCAACCCATTCTCCTTCACTAAGGATGCCCTCAACTTCTTCTCAGAAATTTGAGCCTCCATTGCACTTATCACAGAAAATAATTCATCATGGTTCGGGAAGTGCAAGGACGTCAACAGTGTGACTGATGGATGGACTGAAACCTTGAGATGCATTCATATTCCTCATGCGGACATAGTAGAACCAGTGGTGACTTGTTTCAACTAGGAGTTTGGAAAGACAAAAGCCTTCATAGGATCACAAAGTGGAGAGCATTCAGAGAATGGAGCTAAGTCCACCACATCAACTGATCTTTTAGCATAATCCTTCTTCTTCTTCTTCCTCTTCTTTCTCTTTCTTTTCTCTTCTCATACAACAACCTCTCTCCTCAATGTTATATTTTTACGTTCAGAGTTGCACTTTTTGATATGACTTAAGTGACTTCAGAAATGTAATGTAAATTTAAGTCACATTGCTATTATAAAAGGGACTTAAGTATTTAAAAAGGAATATAAACAGTATTAAGTCACATTAAGGTATTCGAAAAGTCACCATGAAGATGAAAAGTTTTCCTCCTCTTCTATAAATTGTAACAAGCTCCTCGTTTGAAGGTCTTCTGAAAATTCTTCTGAAATTTTGATTCGTAGATGTTGGATTTGCTTTTTGTGAATTAATGAGAGAGTTATCCATGTGAAGAGAGCAAGAGATAGCAATTTTCTTCCATTTCTCCTATTACAAAATGTCTTCTACTTCTCACACTATGTGCAAATTCTGCTTGAGCTTCAATAAAGGAAGAAGGAATTTTAGCCTCTTTGATTGAGGAGTTTGTTGGTACTTTTTGTCCATTAAGCTTCATTTGGTCTTGTAGCTATTACGTAGATTTTTTTTCTTCTATATTCAAGTGCATGTAATGAAACTTCTGGCTGGTGTATGCAAGTCTCTGATTTTATACTTACAGCATTAGTTTTATCTTTTCTAAATTTCTCATTCCCTTTCCCACATTCCAAGCAAATTCATCTCTTACAGGTATATGCAAGCATTTGGCGCAGAGTCAGTAGAAGTGCCCCTATTGGATCCCCAGTCAAAAGGCCACCACAAAAATCCACCTTTTCATGCACATGCACATACGGAAGCTGCATCGGTTAAGTAGAGGGACTTAGAATCTGAGAGCATTGGCAAGATAACCACCAATTTTTCCCCAACAAATTTTCTCGCCAACAGTTTTTGGCACCCACCATGGGGTAGATTTAGCAGCATCTTGTTATCCTGTAAAATTAACGAGGGTAATTTTATAGGTAACTATACCAAATTTTTTCCTGGTCCCTCATCAGGGACCCCTTGCGTTCGGAACGTTGCCAAATCCCTTTCCAGAGAAATCTATTTTTCTGAACTCAACCATTTTTGGTCCTTTTTGGTTGGGTGCACCTTTTGTCTATACAACACAGAATAAGCATGTGCCCCCTTCATTTCCTTTGGCACACCCTTTGAAGTGTCGACACATGTTTTGGTGTGCGCTCCCCGTGATGTACAACTTTCTTACATGCGCCAAGGCGCATGCGCCTTCATGTCAACAACATGACTGTTGCACCGCATTTTGGTGCGCCAAAGGCGCACTTATTTCAGTGTTGACAGTATTTTTTTTGTGCCAAAGGTGCACAAAATCATGTGTTAACACGCATTTTGGTGTGCCAAAGGGCGCAAAGTTTGAAGTGTTGACAGGTGTTTTGATGCACCCCTTAAAAAGTGGTTGGCACATTTATTACACCTTTGCCTATATATAGGCACATCCGCCCTGTCACTTTCACCATTAAAAAAACACGTGATAGATTTTGTTCCTCTGCACCTGTCAACATGCCTGTCATCCTCATATCACATTCGTGAACCCCGCCTCATCTCTCACGTTATATATATTCTAGGTAGGTGGTCCTTTTTCCTCTTATGTTTCTAATGTTTGGTTGTTTGTTTGTGTAGTAGGAGGCATGGATTTGTAAACCCATCTTTTTTTGTTCTTGCTGTCCTTCTCCCCCATGCTCTTCCTCCTCTTTCCAGATCTGCTAGTAAGGTGGACTCTGCCTCAGAAAAAATCACTTGGATCTCCTTAGTGTGCCCTCTTCACCGTCCAAAAAACCCTGCAGAAGAGGATTAAAACATATACAAACCCCTCCAAAGAAAGAAAGGAGACTTAGAAGTTAGTGTTAGACTATTTTCCTCTTGGCGCATTCGCCATGCTTACTACATAAAATATAGTTATGCCCTCTTGGCGCACTGAGATCCTTTGTTACATTGCAAACACCTGCGCCATTGGCACACCCTGCACCCATGCAACACCATCCTTTCTTGCGCCAAGTATAAAACTACGTTAAACGGCGCAGGTGCATCCCCTATTACAGTAACACAATGTCATGCAAACCTTTCATGCGCTGCGCCAAGTTCCCCTTTTTTCACACATAAAAATGATGTTACACACACTAACCCTACGCCCTTTGGCACATCCTGTCCCCGTGCAACATGAAAATTATCTGCGCCCAGTATAAAACACATATAAATGGCGCAGGTGCACTTCTGCTTGCAACAACAAAAATGTCATGTGCGGTATCCATGTGCCTTGTGCCCTTTGGCATGCTGATTTTTCCCTTGTAACACCCTTCTTCTGTGTGCCATATTATTTAACCCTGCAACCTACGTAGTTTTCATGCACCCTGCACCCTGATGCCTTAAAATTGCTAACTCTTCCTTCTGTCAATGCTTTAATGGGAGATCTAAGAGCTAATATGGCTCTTCTGCGTTGGGTTTTACTTCTTCTTCTTGCAGATCAGCAACTAAATTCAGAACTACATATGTCTACATCAAGCAAGAGACCAACCAAGTCTAAGGGTAAAGCCAATCTTACAGAGGAAGAGATGAAGTACAAATATCAGAGGGTCAGGATGCCCGAATCACTAGGTAAAATGTGACCTGGATATAAGAGACTCTGAGCTCATTCACATTGATATGGAAGATTTCTGGGCCAGAACTAGGAGGGTCACAGGAAGTCCCTGGATGGACAAATTGGTAAGCAGTAGCCTACATTTTGCTGGGGGGATCCCAGTCAGTGCAGTAAACAACGAATTCATGATGGTAGTGGCCCGCTGCTACAACAAAGACACGAGGTGTGTCCAAAATGAGAAGGGCGAGGTCATCATCAACCTCACTATCTGGCACTTCGAAATTATGCTTGGCATTCCCCACCATCATCACTTTGTGGCTATAAGCCAAGAAGACAGCACCAAGGCTTGGGAGGACAATGAAGACCAGTGTATGCAATTGATGAATGAGGTGTACTTGAAAAACAAGAAGGTGGTAACTAGATGGCCACAGTTCATTCACCGTAGTGATTTCTCTGAGGAACTAAGTGATACCATCACGTTCCTAAGCAGAGTATTTGGGCTTTCTGATGACCACTACTTTCATAAATGGATGCTCAAGTACCTAGAGACAATGAACAAGAATGTGCCAGATTAACGCTTCGAGTGGGCGGAGATCATAAGCAGCACTATATCCGAGCAGCTCTAACAACTCACCACGATGGGGAGGTTCTACATGAACTCCTACGTAGTTTATGTTGTAGCCTCAGAGAGGGATTATCCAGCATTGATGCGATGCGGGGTTTGGCCCCAAGTAAAAATATATGAATACTACCTAGAGCTGAAGCTGGAAAAAAGTATTTCATAGTATATAAAGATTAACGACGCTTTCTTCTACGGCATTGTCTACCTTTTGAGGCCAAACATGACTCACAATCGAATGACCAAGAGCATTGTTGCAGCAACGGAGAAGTGGGGGGCCTTATTCACGCAATTTCCCACCTTTACCTATCTCAAGGCAACCAACTTCTTGGGGGAACCCACCAAATTGCCAAGATATGCCGGCCCCAAGCTGATCCTGTTGGAGCTATCCAGATAGCTCATAACCTACCATGAAAAGTGTTTGAAGAGAAAGAAGGGTGGAACTCCTTTCCCCCTCACAGTGGGCAGGTACACTTTTATTTCCCACCATAAAGCCTGGGAGATGTTTACAGAGCTAGAACTACTCAATCTGAAGCAAAACTTCCCGGCAAGGCCCACTTTTGATCCAAGAAATTACCTTCCCAGGGCCAAACTCGATCCAATCCAAATTTCTACAGATCGAGGACATTTATATCGACTTGTATCACAAGGTCGAGCTCAGAAGAAAGGATCACTCCCACTTGGCTTTGGCCGAAATCATTCAGTACGGCGTAGCCATTGTCCCAAAAGGTTATCAAACTACTGATCAAGAAGTTGATCAGGTATATCTTGACATGGATGGGGACAACTGGCCATTTGCTATAATCGACAGAACTAAAGCACCCCAGACCATTGAAGAAAGGGTCAAAGAAACTCTGCAGAGAACAGAGCACTGGTGTAGGATGAATGGCCTCATTTACCTTAGGGTAGATTTCACCACATCTCCATTGGGCAACGCACCTTCCAGGACAAAACATCTGCCAAAGGGTAAAGGCAAAGACAAAGAGGGAGAGTCAAGCTCCGCCCAAGAAGAGGCTCCTGAGAGTCCCCCTTCCGCCACACGAGAACAAGTTGTAACTCTAGCTTCCCCGAGAGAAAGAAGCGGCCGAAGATGTTTTGATGGGCACATCCACTCAGGATGTTTCCGCTACTACAACTATTGAGGTTCCTTCTATCCCATCTCCCTCTCCTCCTTCCCCTCCTCGCGTGACCAAAGCGACCATTCCTTTGGTCGTATACTCTCCCCCATCTTCTATTGTTCCCCCTTCCTCGTCATTCATCTTCTCTTCTCTCACGGAGCTGTCCCCCACCATTTCTTCCCTCATCTCTCAGCTCCCTTCCATTCCCATGTCTACCTCCCCTGCAGTATCTCTTCCTCCCGTGAGCACTTTGTCGGCCTCCCTCTCAATACCACCTCCAAGTGTCTCAATGCACTTTCCCTCTACTACTGCAGCTACTCCCTTTTCTAATTTTGGTCCCTCTCCCATAAGTCCAGCATGGATATCTCAGCACCTGAGCCAACAACAGAGGAAAGTTCCAATCGCACCGATGGACTTCTCCATCATCCCATCAAAGGGGGAAAAGAAGCAAAAACTGATAACCCACTTCTCTTAGAGTGCATCGGGAGAGAGAGTAATGGAGATAGCGTATCCCAATCCTTTAAAGGATAAAAAGGATTTGTCTTTGACAAATTATACAGTGACCCAAGTCACAATGGGGACATCTTTAGAAAGCCTTCAGGGAGAGGCCTTATCTGCAGTTGACACCCTTTGCAAGAAGTTCCAGGAAGCAAAGGAAGAAAAGAGGCTATTAAAGGAGTAAAATAAACATCTTCTCCATGCTTTGTAGAAAATGGGTAGTGCACCTCCTACAACTGCCACCAAAACTCCAGAGCCTCTAAACTAGGATAAGATAAATGAATGGCAATTTCCACCTGGAGAAGCCAAATCCTCAAAGAAAGTGAGGGATTAATCGTCAAGTTCACCAGATTGTATCAGAATATCATTCAGGTGAAAAAAGAGCTCCAGGTGATTGCAGGACCTATCTCCGAAGAGCTGGACCATGCTAGGTTACAGCATGAGACCTTCCAGAAAATGCTCAACTGTTCAGTCAAAGATCTAGTCAAGTTCGGTGTCTTTGGTCACCCCAGAGCAGTCAACAAAATCCTTTCTACTCTGGACTACCAGGTCGATCAGTTGGAGTTTGTCCTAGAAAATATTGACAAAATCAAGGAGGAAGCCCTGGATGCAATGCATCAAATGGAGAAAATTGTCCTGAGAATGTCTCCAGGCTTACTCACTCCTTCTTTCACCTTGAGAAAGGCAGATGAAACTATTCAGATCTTCAAGGAGATTGTTTCGCAAGGGCTGGGGCCAGAAGTCACTTTCAATGTCGAATCCATCAACAAACTACTGGCCTGTCATGACTTCATAGGGTACCTGATAGAGGCAGAAAATGAATATTCCAAGCTCCCAGAAAAGCTCACAGATGAGTGGGAAACTTGTGAGAATATCAGTGATCATCATAATGATCCTTCTCAGGATCAACTTTAGCCCATGATCAGCAAGTTCATGGAATATCGTGCCCAGTTCCACATCATGTCTCCTGAGCAGTAACAGAAGTAGGGTACCCCCTTTCAGCCACGTGGGAACGACAGATGAATAGTCTCATTTCTCTCGATCTTCTCTTTATAAATATCTAAAAGTATGTTGACACAAATGATGACATCATTCATGTTGCACCATGGGATGATGTCATCCACCAAGTTGTCAAAAGTCAACAAATAAATTTAAGATATTTTTGTAATTAAGTGGTTGGTTTGTTTTTGCCTTCTTTTCTTCTCTTCTTCTATAAGTACTTGAATACTTGTTGTATTCAAGTGTGGATACTCTTCAGATGAAAAATAGAAGTAAGAAGAAAAGACTTTGAACTTTTTGTAATAGAAACAAATATTAATACAATATTTAGACTTTGTGCTGAATACCTGTGTTTTACGTTAGACCTTTCTTATGTTAGATCTGTATGTTTGTTCTGTTGAATCTAATTCTACTTTGTTGTCATTTATTCATCAGTATTGATTTATTCGTCAGTATTGATTTAATTCGTCTATGCAAGTAGGTTCAGCAATGTTTACTACCAACCCAAATCATAGACCTTCTGAACCTTTCTACTTTGGAATTCATTTCTTTTCTCCCTTCAGATATTTCCCATCTCCCCACCTCGTTCTTTTCCCTTCTTTTACAATTAGAAACACCTCTACTGGGATGAGATCCCAACCCCTGAAGGTAGAATATTGTGAGACTTGCACAGATTCCTACTGGTAGAATAGCAATAAACCAGTTTTGCTTTGCTGACTCAAAGAGGGGCTATGCCCTGCACACTGTTGGCTCGTCTGTCCATAGATCTGCCCACCCGATATATTTTCGGACCAACACATCTGCACCTGAATACGACCAGAAGGTCTAAAAAATACAAAAAAATCAAAAAATTCAAAATTCAAAAGAGAAATTTTTTGGAATTTGAATAGCTATATGAGCCACATGTCTACAAACCATGGCTATTCTGGGAAATTCTCCTATTGAAATACCCAAATTTCTCTTCCACATCCAAGAATATATCACTTTTGATTTGAAAGAAGCTATTTTCCATAACAGATAAAGTGTCAACCACTACTTTATTACCACGAGAATCCTCGACCTTGAAGAAGAGACGCGCTGCTGAATTGGAGAGGAAAAGACAAATTCCAACACCACAAAGGTGGGCATAGATTTCCAAGCTAGCGGATAGAAGGTACACCCAGCAACAGAGGCAAGGAGGACAAACTGACCCCATTTTTGAAGAACTTCAAAGAAGACAAGAGCTTCTCGGAATTCAGAGGCCTCCCCTTCATCAAGAAACTGGTAATGTTGAGAACCTAAGTGTTGCTAATCCTTTAGATGGTGAACTTCCATACATCAACGAGAACCTTGAAGATTTCACTGATGTAGAAATAGAAGAAGAAGTTAGAGAAATATAATCAAGAGTGGAAGAGGAAATAAGGGCTCAACTTGATGAAATCGAAAGACTTCAAGCCAATAAAAATGAGAGAGAAGCAGCAGAAGCCGCAGCTTTAGCAAGGTTGGAAGCTAGAAACAAAAATAGAATGGGGGATCATGAGTGTGATCGTGATCATGAGGCCTGTATGCCTAATGTACCATGGGGAGGAAACACTGGTCCACTTACTCTTCCTCAACCACTCCACGAGCTACTGAGAGGCTCAAGAAAAAACTTCCCAAAGTTCAGAGGGGATGATTCTCAGCTACCCGAGAGAACATGTAGCAACATTTATCACTACTTGCGGTGTGTTGGGTGTTGAGGATGAAGATGTGTCAGTCCAACTCTTTGTGGAGTCACTTCAAGAGAAGGTTACTGAATGGTTCTACATGCTACCCCCGAGGTTTGTCACCTATTGGGAAGATATAAGAAGTGTGATCAAACACAGGTTCAAGACCACAGAAGATTTTCAAGATCTCTTGGTCCATTTGGTACAAATGAAAATAGAATTCTCCAAGTCAATGAGAGAATTCAGTAGCGAGATGTAACAGAGTGATAAGAAGAATCCTTGAAGACATGGTACCTCCTAAAAATAATCTGAAGAGATTCTTCATTAGTTCCCTGCCATCAGAAGTAGGTTTCTTCCTTAGAAGAAGCCAACCAAGAACATTGAGAGAAGCTCAAGACCATGCAATAGAAACTGATGATGATCTAATCTTGTCTGGTAAAGTGAAAGGCCCCCAATGGAAAGCAAAAGGGTCAGAATTCAAACTCAATCACCATGGATCCAATGTTCCAAAAAATGGTGAACGAATTGATTTCCTTGAAGAAAAAATTGTCCCAGATCACAATGCGGAACACTCCAAGGAAACCAAACTCCCCAAATAGGTCAAGGATTGCTCCACCTCCTCGTCAGCTTGTTCTCAAAGCACCACTAGTCAATGCCATTTTTGACACCGAAGAATTAGAGGAGGAAGCAGAAATTGGATAAGTTGAAGAAGAAAATGTGGAGGAGTATGAAAGTTATCTTGAGGTTGGGGAAGTTGATGGCAATATGCACAATGGCCTAATTGAGTACATTCACGATGAAGATGAGGATGATGATGAAGATCTAGGTTTCTCATGTGTAGTTTTCACTGGTGCATAGTCTAAAAAAGGTGCTTCATCCTCAACAACTGTAGTAAAGGAAAAGAAGAATAAAGAAGGTCCTTCCCTGGAGGCCCCACAAAATAAAATCATCAGTAGAGGATCACCACTACCACCTTCAATGGAGTCAGCTAAAGAGAAAGTAGACCCACTGGTTAAAAAGGATCATGCTTTCATACCAAGTAGGTCATCTAATCCTCTCCCCAACTCAAAGGTTACTAAGAATAATTCTTCTTCAAATGTTGTTCCCACAAAAACATCTAAGGTGCTATCAAAACCCGCATCCCCATCTCCTTCCAAGCCAGTTATTTTACCCTTGAAAGAAATTTCAACACATATAACAACAAAACCTTCACCATGAAAATCTTCCATTATTCCTAGAACCTCTTCCTCACCCATCATAACCCCATTTGACTTTGTGGAGCACACAAGCAAAACTAAAGTCCAGCTCTCATAAATAGAATACCTACAAAATCATCCTGCCCAAATTTATAGGTTCATTGATGTAGTTCGTGGGGGTAACCCCATAACCTTGGGTCAAAATTCCAAAGGCTTACTCCCCACACCATCCACATCACCTTCACAAAACATGCTAGCCCTCAATGCACCTCGAAAACTGATAGGGTTGAACCTTTCTACCTGTCACTTCTCATTAAAGGCTTCTAGCTAAATAATTGCATCATAGATTCTGGAGCCTTAGATAATGTGATGCCCATCAAAGTTAAAAATTCTCTTGGCCTCACCCTAATCCAAGAAAATGGAACCCGCTATTCGATGGAATCCAAACAAGTTCCATTGGTAGGAAGGATCAAAGATGCATAGGTAGCATTGGCTGATTTTCCAGACAAGAAGGTGCTTCTAACCATCCTGGTAGCAGACATCCCAGCATCCTTTGGCATGCTATTGATTAGAAGTTTCTGTATAGGACTTGGGTGGAGAAATAACAATGGACTGGCCATTTACAACTATTCTAGTAAAAGGTGAGATGAATACATTGTTTCCTGTAAGAAAGATGAAGTTCACAGTCTGAAAGTCTGATGATCCAAAGGCAAACATTCTTTTTCAAGATAGCACACTAGGCAACTACTTCCTCACATCAGAAAAAGATGAAAACTTTCCACTCTTTATGGAAGAGGAAGAAGATCAAGTTTGGACAATGGAATTCAATGGTAGTCATTCTAGTGTAGGTTCGGGAGTGGGTGTAGTGTTGTACTCTCCCTCTGGTGAATTGTATCCATTTTCCTACAAGCTATAATTTGATAATACAAATAATACAACAGAATATGAAGCTCTCCTTTTAGGCATGAGTGTGGCTAAAGACATGGGAATCAATAAGCTGAGATGCCGAGGTGGTGTGGAAGTGATAGTAAAAGCAAGTCCAACAACAATACCAGGTGAAAAATCCAAGGCCCCGGCATTATAGAAACAGAGTATGGGACTGTATTGAATATTTCAATGCATTTTCCATCGAAGCTATCCCAAGATAAAAGAATGAAAAGTCTAATTCTCTTGTAGTATCAGATTCTCTAGTGATACCTCATCCTTCTTTTGGTAAAGATAAGGTGACCATAGAAATGGTGTTCAAGCCTAGTGTACTGGATAATGTGAATCATTGGCAAGTATTTAATGATGATAACCAAATTCTAGCATTTTTGGAACAAAGGGATATTTTCAATAACCTCCTCTTTGAAGGAAGTGAAAATCCACACTGTGAAGCGGTAGTTGAAGAAGAGAAAGAAGGAATTGAAGGTATTGATAATGAAGGAGTGATAAAATTGAAAGGGAACAAGATTCCTAAGGGCCTAGTTTCTTTAGAAGACCTCTTTGACAAACATGACAGATTCATTCAAGAGAAAAAAAAAACAATCTTCTTGGTGCCCAGATGATTTTGATAAGGAAAACATCAGCATCCCAGAGGAATCAAGGATGGTTAATATTGGAAAATGTTTCTTTCCTGAGGAGAAGAGAAGGTTTGTCACACTACTCAAGAAATATTCAGACCTTTTGGCCTACTCTTATGATGAACTCAAATCCTTCCAACCAAAGGAAATGCATCACTTGATTCCTTTGAAGTAGGATGCCTAAGCCATCCAGGAAAAAGCAAATGCCATATAACCCAAAGGTTTCTGATACCATCAAGGAGGAGGTAATGAATATTCTCAATGCAAGAATCATCTTTCCCATCCACCATTCAACATCGGTGGCCAACCTTATACCGAGTTTAGAAGAATAATGGCGAAATAAGAATATGTGTAGATTTCTGTAACTTGAATCAAGCATGACTGAAAGATAATTATCCTCTCCCTATCATGGACCACATTTTGCAAGCAGTCATGGGATCCAAAATGCTCTCATTTCTTGATAGATTCTTAGGGTATAATCAAATCAAAGTGGCAGAAGAGGATCATGCCAAGATAACCTTTACTACGCCTTGGGCACTTTTGCCTACAACAGAATGCCTTTCAGTCTAATCAATACGGGAGCTACATTTCAAAGGGTGATGGATTTGGCCTTCAAAGATCTAAAAAATTGCATCATCATATATATTGATGATCTCATGATATTTTCAAAGAAGAGGGGAGACCATATCCATCACTTAGAACAAGTACTTACAAGGTGTAGAAAGCATGGCATATCACTAAATCCCAAGAAGTGCATTTTTGGAGTTACGGAAGGCAAGCAATTAGGGCACATTGTGAAAAAACATGGAGCACATATTGATCCTGAGAGAATATGAGCCATTCAAGCATTATCTCTTCCCACAAGCAAGAAAGGATTTCATTCATTCTTCAAAAAGGTGAATTTTATTCATCGCTTTGTTCCTGAGTTTTCTGAATTAACAAAGCACATCACCACCATGATGAAACCACAGGTAAACTTCAAATGGAACAATGAAGGGAAGGCAACATTTGAATAGATAAAAAAATCCATTGCCAAAGCTCCAACTTTTGTGTCTCCAAGATTTTAACAAAGAGTTCATCATGTATTTTTATGCATTAGAACATACCCTCTTTGTTGTTCTTGTTCAAAACAATGATGAAGGCATGGAAGCACCCATCACTTTCATGAGTTGTCCATTGAAAAAGCACGAACTAAATTACAGCCAATTAGAGAATCATTCTTATGCAGTGGTTAAGGATGTAAAAAACTTCCGGTTTTATATCCTCAACTCTCATACAGTGGTGATGGTCCCCGGCAGTGCAATCAAGTACATCTTAACACAAAAGGATCCTAGAGCAAAAAGAGGAAATTGGATTACAAAGACTCGAGAATATGACTTGGAGATCTGACCCTCCAATCTGGTAAGGGGAAATGGTTTGTGCAGGTTGATTGTTGAGGATGAAACACTCAAAGCTCAAAATGGTGAAGAGAATTGTGCTTTCCTAACTTGTTTCAAAAACAACCCATAGGTTCTCTTTGTATCCACTACTGATGAGTGGTATGATGATATTGCCTATTATTTAACTTATGGAGAGTGCTCTCCTCATCTTGATTACAAGAAAAAAAATAACACTTAATTTGAAGGCAACAAAGTTTGTAATCTAGAATCATGCGCTTTACAAAAGAGGCCTAGATGGATGCTTCCTTAGGTGCGTGGATAAAGAGCAATAAGAAAAATTGATTAAATCATACCGTGACCAAGCATGTGGTGGGAATTTTTCAGCAATGGTCACTAGCACACAAGATCCTCTGAGGAAGATATTATTGGCCCACCCTCCTTGCAAACACTCAAGATTGGGTTTCCAAATGTGAAGCATGCCAAATATTCATTGGGAAACCACTACTTGCAGCACTTCCACTTAGGCCAGTTGTTATTGAAGAACCATTTCAGTAATGGGAACTAGACTTCATTGGTGTTATGAATCCTCACTCAAGCATGGGGCACACCTACGAGCTCACGGTGATAGACTACTTCACCAAGTGGGTAGAAGCCATTCCTACCAAGCAAGCCAACACCGAGACAATATGTAGCTTCATCAAGGAAAAAATCATAATAAATTTTGGAGTACCACAAAATATTGTAGTAGAGAATGCCACCTATTTCTCTTCGAGGGAGTTAACCAAGTTTTGCTATGGTTACAAAATCTCTCTATCTCATTCATCATACTACTACCCACAAAGAAATGGACAGGTCAAATCAAGCAACAAGAACATTGTGACCATTCTCCACAAACTTGTAGACGAGAACCAGATGAACTGGCACAAAAATTTATACGATGCATTGTGGGAGGGTAGGATCACTCCCAAGAAGGCAATAGGTATGTCACCATTCCAACTTTTGTATGTAGTCGAGGTAGAAATCCCAATCACAATCAAGATATCAGCTCTCAAGTTGCTACAAGGAATAGAAGATGGTCAGTACAAGGATTCCATTGACAAGAGGATCCTCTTTCTTGGGAAGCTAGAAGAAAATAGATTCTGAGTGGTGGACCGTATCAAAGAACACCAGTTCAAAAGTAAAGAAGATTTTTTATAAGAAGGAAAAAGCAAGAGAGTTCAAAGTTGGAGACCTCATCCTACTATGGGATAAGAGAAGGGAACAAAAAGGAAGCCATGGAAATTTTGATTCATTATGGCTCCATCCATTCTAGATTCGTGAATATTGTGGCGAGAATGTTTTTTCTACTCTCATATTTGGATGGAACGTCGCTAGAATTGCCTCGCAGTGGGCAATATCTAAAATTGTATCATCAATGAAAGTATGTTGTCACCCCACCTTGTACTATAGGTGATTTCTAGGTGTGTTTCCCCTTTTTGTTGTGTGTTTCCTTTCCGTCTGTTTGTGCATGTGTGTGTGTGTGCTTCCTTCTTCTAATTTCTTCATTTCTAGAAGTTGTACATGACTCCGTAGGGCCCAATGGATAAGGCACTGGTCAATGAACTATATGGTATAAAATTGAGATTCTAAATTCCCATGCCATGTCTTCACTTATCTCATTCCATGTCATATCCCCAAGCTAGAGCCAGTTGTTGTCGTGCAAATGTGAAATAGGGAAATTGGAAATTTCGAAGCATGACAACTATACCCCTATGCTAAAATTTTCATGCTTTATCATTCCTAGGTAACCCCAGCTTTGTCCAATCAGTCCAAATTACCTCCCAACCAATGTTATATCATCCCCCTAGGTGATTTAAGAAATTCCATTCATTCCCCTAGGTGATTTAAGGACTTTATTGAAAATGCAAATTTAGGGGAGTCACGGGAAGGGTTGTCGTTGGCCTTCCCAGGACTGGATTGACCCCTTGGAGCAGAACGGAAGGGAAAAATTCAACATGGAGGTGAATGGAATACCTTATGACATCAAAGATATTATTTTGGAAGGTTTATAGAATTTTTTCAAGAGTTGCAGCAGTCTAAGTGAAAAACAGGGTTCACAAGCCAAGATAGTACACAGGCCTAAAACAGTCATTGGGCTTCAAAAGAAGATTCCGAGAGCTCAAAATGGAGTTGGAAGTAAAAAAAACATCTTTAGAAAGAGGATTCCAAGACCTACATGATGGTGGAATAATATTTTTCACAACACCTTGGCGCATATGATTGGAAGGTAGTTTTTCTCAGGCACAAATGGATTCCCAAATCAAAACTCTGATTTTTCATGGATCATATGGTCAAATTAAGACATGATACCCACATCATTGGATTAAAACTACCTTTTTTATTTAGGATCATATAAAATTTCACCAAGAAATTCCACTAGGAGCTCAAGTTATCTGCATTCCAAGTTACCCTCTCAAAGGCAGTTCAGGACTTAGTCATTTTTTTGAGAGGACACGTGTCAGCACCAGCAGCCTGGCGGGTTTTCATGTCCCTGAAATCCCTAAGGTCAAGTAAATAAACCCTTGGAAAATTTTCCCAGCCCTCATGTGACCCTTAGGACCCTCATATGACCTCCAGACTCGACAGATCAGCCCCCAGGTGCTTATTTGGAGCATACCTTCCCTGCCGTCGAATCAGGCTCCACGTGTCAGCTCTAGGACCACCATGGAATTTGATGTCCCTTGTGCACCTGAGGTGGGGGACATAAAACCTTGGAAAATGCACCCATCCACCCATAGGGAGTCTTCTGGACACCCATGTGACCTCCTTTCTGCTCCCAGTGCTTCAATGTAACTTTCTCCCTCTTCATTTCTTGTCGTTGGATCAAACACCATGTGCCATGCTCTTGACCACCATGGAATTTTATGTCCCTCACATCCCTGAGGTAAGGGAGATCAAACATGGAAAAATTTCCCTAACCCTAATTGTGCATATCTTTTTAAAAAGTTTCCAAGTGCCGCCTCTTTCACTTCTAACTTCTAATAGTTTTTGTACACTCCATTCCTCCATTCTTCCTCTGCAACATTCTACCATCACTCCGCCATTGGAAATTCTTAGAAAATCTCAACCCAAGAACTGAAACAAGCTCCCCATGGTGATTTTTAGGTCTCAGAAGGATCTTTCATCAAAACAAGAAGGAGAAACGAAGAGCAAGAAGAAGAAAACAGTGAAAATCTCCATAGCCTAAAAATGAAGATCTAAAGAAATGTTGCAAGCCGGTGCATGAAACAACAAACCATTTGCTGATGTTCATTCCTCTATCCAATAAAATCAGAAAGACACCTTCAAACTCCCCCCTCATGTGACAGAGCAGCCACAATGAAGAAATCTCGTTTCCGGGTCAACGAAGAAAGAAGTGGGATTTCCCATCAAACCAGTTGTTGGATTGAAGTAAGATCGCACATGAAGCATCGGAAGAAAAAACCCACATCAAAAATAAAAATTTATTTGTAAATGGAGGAGAAAACCAGACCTGCAATTTTAAGGTCCATTAAAGGTTGTTGTACCCAGAGGCACTGCCAGGTCTGAAAACTAAAACTTTAAAATCTCCTGGACTATTAAACGAGCAGATCTGAAATTGCAGAGGAAGCATATTGGGCAAAAACCCATATCAAAAAAAAAATTCCACATCAATCTGACTCACAAAGGCCAAATTTCTAAAAATTGTAGGTCTACTACATAGGAACTGCTATTTTGGGAAAGTTAGCAATAGAAGAACCTGCAGAGGAGACGAAGACATTGGAGGTAAACTACAACTGAAAATTCACCAGAATAGACATTTTTGGCACTTACTAAAAATAGTAAGTGGGCCCTCGAGCACTTGCTAAAAATAGAAATTTGATCTAGAAGTAACAAGGAACATGGAGAGAAAGAGGAAAATTAAGCCACAACATCCAGTTAAAGATCGAGGAATTACTTTTCCACACTTATTAAAAATAGTAAGTTGCTTTTTCAAAGGGAGATATGAAGATGAAATGGACGGGTCAGAAGTCGAAACAACCCTTTACCTACGAGTATGTTGTGGGAGACAGTGATGTCTTGTACATGGACCTGAACGACCTTAAAACTTGCGTGGCCTACAAGGACCAAATGAGGATTGAAGACCAGATATTCACAAGTGGCTTGTTCACTATTACAGGACATCCAATGTCTATGCAGAGTCTCGAGCTAGTCCTATCCTGCTCCTTCAACTACAAGCCTAAGATGTGAACCATCCAAGCTAAAAATGGTACAACATTGGTGATCATTAACCCTATAACCATTTTAATCTCTCTCCAGATACCAACATCCCCCAACATGGTCTTCATTTCCAAGGAAAGAGCCGTGTACGATTGGAAGACAATGGATTCATATGTCCAAGGGGTAGCGCTCGGATCATGGTTGAAAACTGGAAGAAAGCCTTATATGATTCCCAAGAATCTGCTAAGGTGTGAGTTTCGAGAAGGGTATACTGATGTCATCACTCTCCTCAGTAGAGTAATGGCCAAAGCAAACATGAGAGACTTCTAGGATTGGATGGGCCTTTACATCCTAACATTGACAGAAGGGAAGTAGAGAATTGACTGGGGGAAGATCATTAGTGACAATCTCCATATGTAACTTCTCCAAGTACCCACAACAAAGAAGTTCCACATGACTTCTTATCTAGTTTATCTCCTCGCAAGCTCATGATCATTCAAGGGATTAGCTCTCACACAGAAAATTACTTCCAAGGTACATTCAAGAAACTTCCACAGTTTATAATGGAGGAAAGCAACAAACATTTCACCCACGTGAATGGTGCATTCACTATGTATGTGGTCCAAAACTTAGAAGGGGATTTTGAAGCTAGGATGTCACCAAAAGTTGCATCCCTAATTAAGGAATATGGCTCATACTTCAATGACCAGATTATGTTGTTCGAACTCTGCAGGTAGATCACCCAAGTAAATAACAAGCTCAAAAGTAGAAAAAAGAAATTTATTTCTTTCCCTATATCTCTAGGGGAGTTCACGTGTAAAAGATCAAATGACGCATCCCACTTGGAGGCCACTTTGGCACATCTGACTTTGCATTCCTACATCGCCAGGCCTAACTTTGACATCCAAGAAGATCCTCCTTCTAAATCCTAGAATTGCAACATGAGCCACAAGTTAAGGACTACTGGGCCAGTTTTATTGATGAGTTTGAAGTACGTAAAAAAGATCACATGAGTATGACAACCAGTGAGATGAAGAAATTCAATTTCTTTTGGTATGAAGACATATTACATGATGATGGGATAGAGATGTATGATCCTGAGTATGCAGTAGTTAAGATGTCCCCAATGCCCCAAATCAATTGACACGTTTGTGAATCAAAAGATATGCTGGAGCGGACTGAAAAGGTGGTGAGGAGAATGAGGAACTAGTTTCAAAAGAAGAGGATTATGATCATTCGGTCACGAGGAATTTCTCTAATCCTGAAGCAAGCTTCACATCATTCATCTTCAAAAGTGATGGAGGTAACTTCTAGCTCTAAATACTCTAGAGAAAGTTTAAAAAGGAAGGCCATGGAATTGAAAACTTCTCCCCATGAGAAGACATCCAAGAAATTCAAGGAAGAAAAAGATTCATTGGCATCACCACAAGAGGAAGATGTGATCCCAATAATGCAGACAGAAAATCCTATAGCAAATGCACAAGTGAACAAGGAGTATATGACTCATGATCCTATATCTGAGCCACTACAAGAGGTCTTGCATGTTGTTGATTCCAAAACTCCTCTCATTCAAGAATTACCTCCCCCATCAGAACAAAGAGTGGTTCAAGCACCTGTCATTGAACCTGAATCCGATGAGATGTTTCCATGGATGCGGGAAACGATCATCCTCGACACTCGCACAGTGCAACAAGTAGTAGCTCCCGATATATCAGTAATTTTCGCATTTTCTAAAGAAAAAATATCAAGAAAGATCATGCAGACAACATCATGATTCTATAGTGAAGAGAGAGGTAATCAGTATATTAAAGTAGCTTGGCCAAAAGTAATCAAGCTAGTAGATGAGATGACACCAGCTGACTATGAGATGAGCACGATCCAATTGGGACCAGCTACTCATGAGGAAGATTTGCACACATTCCAAAAATATTCTGCTCACATGATGGCAAGGAATAAAGAATACAAAGAGAAGATTGAGGGACTAGAGGAGAAAGTGTGTACTCTTTCATCTTATGTGCAACACTTGGTGGAACCAAGCACTATAACACTTCCTATTGAGAAAGTGTTACCCATCAGCAACTTCGATCTAGAATCAATCAAAAGAACGCACGAGTTCATGATGCAAGGCCGAGAAAATAAAGAATGGATCGATTCAATCTCTGAAAAAGGGAAGTCAACACTTCAAGAGGTAGTCAAGCTCTTTACATACATTTGCACCACCGCCAATAGAATGCGAGCACTCAAAAATGATGTGGGGAAAGAAAGAGAGTACTGGGAACCTCTTGGACCAGTAGTGAGTGAGATGATCAGCACCCATCGTCAGGAATTGATCGATAAGAAGTTTTTGGAACTCCTACAGAAGACTTGAAACACATATAGGTGAGGGCTTTGATAATCAGATTTGAAGTAATCAATCGAGCCTTCACAAAGCTAGAGGAGAAAGAAGAACAAACATACAAGTTGTAGGATAGCATAAATTGGAAAGTTCAAAAACTTGGAGTACCCGTAATGAGAAAACACTTAACTACTGATGAGTTGATCAGCCGTTTCAAAGAATACATCAAGAAAGGGGTGTGCAACCCATTGTCCTTCACTAAGGATACCCTCAACTTCTTCTCAGAAATCTGAGCCTCCATTGCACTTATCACAGAAAATCATTCATCATGGTTCGGGAAGTGCAAGGACGTCAACAGTGTAACCGATGGATGGACTGAAACCTTAAGATGCATTCATATTCCTCATGTTGACATAGTAGAACCAGCGGTGACTTGTTTCAACTAGGAGTTTGGAAAGACAGAAGCCTTCATAGGATCAAAAAGTGGAGAGCATTCAGAGAACAGAGCTAAGTCCACCACAGCAACTCATCTTTTAGCATAATCCTTCTTCTTCTTCCTCTTCTTTCTCTTTCTTTTCTCTTCTCATACAACACCCTCTCTCCTCAATGTTATATTTTTATGTTGAGAGTTGCACTTTTTGATATGACTTAAGTGACTTCAGAAATGTAATGTAAATTTAAGTCACCTTGCTATTATAAAAGGGACTTAAGTATTTAAAAAGGAATATGAATAGTCTTAAGTCACATTAAGGTATTCGAAAAGTCACCATGAAGATGAAAAGTTTTCCTCCTCTTCTATAAATTGTAACAAGCTCCTCATTTGAAGGTCTTCTGAAAATTCTTCTGAAATTTTACTTCGTAGATGTTGGAGTTGTTTTTTGTGAATTAATGAGAGAGTTATCCATGTGAAGAGAGAAAGAGATAGCAATTTTCTTCCATTTCTCCTATTACAAAATGTCTTCTACTTCTCACACTATGTGCAAATTCTGCTTGAGCTTCAATAAAGGAAGAAGGAATTTTAGCCTCTTTGATTGAGGAGTTTGTTGGTACTTTGTGCCCATTAAGCTTCATTTGGTCTTATAGCTATTACATAGATTTTTTTTCTTCTATATTCAAGTGCATGTAATGAAACTTCTGGCTGGTGTATGCAAGTCTTACTTACAACATTAGTTTTATCTTTTCTAAATTTCTCATTCCATTTCCCACATTCCAAGCAAAGTCATCTCTTACAAGTATATGCAAGCATTTGGCACAGAGTCAATGGAGTGCCCCTATTGGATCCCTGGTCAAAAGGCCACCACAGAAATCCACCTTTTCATGTGCATGCACATACAACAGCTGTACCGGTTAAGTAGAGGGACGTAGACTCCCAGAGTGTTGGCAAGATAACCACCAATTTGTCCCCAACAAATTTTCTCGCCAACAACATGGTAGTGTATTATTGATTTTCTTTTAATTTTGATTAAAAAAGGGGTAAATGACACATTTTGGGGGAGGTGTGGAGTTCCATGCTCGTTTCAAGCAGTATGAGTATAGGAAAAATTCTAGTTTAACTTTAACTTCATATTTGAGTCCCTATAATATTCACGATCCTATGAGAGGGTAAATACGGTCCAATCTAGTTCACGAACTACTATATTTTCTTCGACTCCATCTCAAAGTGCAGCAATGAGTTGAAGGCTCAAATATGTTGATACAAGCAAGTTATTTGATGGTTTATATTACTTTTTAATATATTTATTTTTCCAAACTCTAAATTATTAGGGTCTACAGTTTTTTTTTCATCTTTCTTATGCTGGTGTGAATTCAAACTTGACTCAGTATCACAAACATCAAGAATTTAAATACCAAAAACCCTAGTTAGGTCAATCATTATGGTTGTTGAAGAGGGACACTAAAATAGTTTTGTATTGGTGTAGCCAGGGAAAAAAGATTGAAAATAAAGGAAGATGATTGAAGGTGAATTAATAAAGGGATATTTTTCCCTTACTAATTTCTTTTAGCAGCTAAATTCTACAATAGACACTAACAAGGAATGACAGAATAATATTCATCATAGCATGAGGTAGAAAGATAGGAAATTAAGAGATGAGGGTGGAGATGGAGAGAGGGTGAGGGAGTGGTGTGGAGATAGAGAAAATGGGGAAATAGTTTGTAAAAAGGACTAAATAAGATGTGGGATCTAGATAAATTTTCATTCCACCATGAGTAATTAGTCAAATTATTACTATCTGGCTTTTGAGCCCTTTTGTATACAGGGTATAGTCCCTTCAAAACTATTTTCCCTTAATAAAAAAAAAATTAGTCAAATCATTCATGTCCTTTCTTTGAAGCCAACTCCCTCCTCAAAAAAATATTTGATAGATGAAACACAAATAATTGTAAACACTCTTGAAAAATGGGACATCATTACCTAAAATTATAGGGATAAAAGTTACACTTAGCTTGTGATATTTTTATTATTGATTGGTGTTGGAATGCGTTATTGCTAGGAAAGTTACGCAAATTGAGAATACCCAAGAAATGATATGTGTAGTTTGATTATCTACAACATTTCCAAATTTTGAGGATGTTTCCCTATTATTAAGAGTTGACAAGTCGAAAGGGTTGTTTTTATTTTTATAATAGTTATAGACACATTATAGTTGGTAGGATTGTCTACAACATTGCTAAATTATGAGGAGGTTTCCCCTGTTCTTAGTGGTTAACAATTTGAAAGGTCTATTCTATTTCAATAATAGTTATAGACTATGTCCTACCAATCAAAACAATATTGGTATCACTATGTCCATCTAATGAACGATGTGTGTAATGAAAAGTTTATGGCAGTTTCTAGCAAGCATCAAGTCTTGATATTTGTTTATTCTAAGAAAGATAGTGCTAGATGATAAATTCTTCCTAGAGAAATGGAATCAATAAAAAACATATATATATGAGACACCTTTTTGCTTATGTATTTTTAATTCACCATGCAGGTATGGCGAGTAGAGATATGACTATAGTAGAATAACTTATTGTTAATGGTCCTATTATCAAATTTTTAGTATCAACTACCACTCTCTCCGGGGGAAGTAATTTTACCTACTCATACAATCATCTTTCTCATTCCTTATATTTTTTACTTTATGGGAATGGAAATTTTTCCATTCTATGCATTCTCATGTAATCATATTTTTCATTCATTCTATATTTACCTAAATGTTCAGAAAGGGCATATGGCCATTCTAATCATCTCCTGTAATATGAGAATGGACATCTTCTCATTATATTTATTCTCATACAACCATCTTTCTCATTTCTTATATATTTCCTGAATGTTTAGAATGGAAATATTTTGATTATAATCATTTCCTATAATATGATAAATGGACATCTACCCATTCTATTCTTTCTCATATAATCATATTTCTCATTCATTATATATTTAACTTGAATGTTGATGGACATCTTCCCATTCTATTTATTCTCATACAATCATCTATTTCATTCCTTTTATATTACCTGAATATTCAAAATAGACATATGCCAATTATAATAAATGCCTTTAATATGATAATGAACATGTTCCCATTATCATATTTATTCTCATACAATCATCTTTCTCAATCCTTCTATATTTCTTGAATGTTCATAATGAACATATGCCCATTCTAATCATTCTTGAATACAATCATATTTCTCATCCTTAGTATGTTTAACCTAAATGAGAATGGAAATATTCCCATTCTATTTATTCTCATACAATCCATCCTTCTCATTCCTTCAATATTTCCTTAATGTTCAGAATGGAGATATGGGAAATCTAATCATTTCCTATAATATGAGAATGGACATTTACCCATTCTCATTTTCATTCTCATACAACCATCTTTCTCATTCCTTCTATATTTTCTTTATGAGAATGGACATCTTCCCATTTTATTCATTCTCATGTAATCATCTTTCTCATTCATTCTATATTTAACCTAAATAAGAATGGACAGTTGTTCATTCTTTTAATTATCATAAAACCCTCTATACCATTCCTTCTATAGTGTATGAATATTCAAAATGGACATATACTCATTTTAATCATTACCTATAATATGAGAATGGACATCTTCCCATTCTATTCTTTCTCATATAATCATCTTTCTCATTCATTATATATTTAACTTGAGTGTGAATGGACAGATTCCCATTATATACTTTCTCATACAACCATATTTATCATTCCTTATATGTTTCCTGAATGTTCAGAATGGATATATTCTCATTTTAATAATTAATGAGAATAGACATTGTCCCATTCTATTCATTATCATACAATCATCTTTCTCATGTCATTCTATATTTAACCTAAATGAGAATGGATAGCTACACATTCTATTCATTCTCATTATTGCAATCATATTTCTCATTCCTTCTATATTTCCTGAATATTCATAAACGACATATTATGCCCATTATAAAAATTTCCTATATGATAAATTGTGGACATATTTCCTATTATATTCATAATTTTTCATACATTATATATTTACCCTAGAGGTGAATGGATAACTTCCCATTTTATTTTTTTCTCATATAATCATCTTTCCCATTCCCTTCTATATTGCCTGAATATTCATAATGGATATATTCCCATTATAATCATTACCTATAATATGTGAATGGACATCTTATTATTTTATTCATTCTCATATAACCATATTTCTTGTTCCTTCTATATTTCCAAAATGTTCAAAATGGACATATGCCCATTTTATTCATTCACATATAATCATCTTTCTCATTTTGTCTATTTTTACATGAATGAGAATGAATAGAATGAAAAAAAAATCATTCTATTCATTCTCATAGAACCATCCTTCTCATTCATTTTATATTTCTTGAATGTTGAGCATGGGCATATTCCTACTATAATCCTTTCCTATAATATGAGAATGGACATCTGCTCATTCTATTCATTCTTATACAATCATCTTTCTCATTCATTCTATATTTAACCTACATAAGAATATGGAGTTACCCATTCTTTTCACTCTTCTCATTCCCTCTATATTTCTTTAATGTGAAGAATGGACATATGTCAATTCTAATCATTTCCTATAATATGAGAATGAACATCTTCCCATTCTATTCCTTCTCATACAATCATATTTCTCATTCATTATATATTTAATCTGAATGTGAATGGACAACTTCTCATTCTATTATTTCTTATGTAGCCATATTTTTCATTCCATCTATATTTCATGAATTTTTAAAATAGACATATGCTCATTCTAATCATTTCCTATATGTGATAATGGAAATCTTCCAATTCTATTCGATCTCATATAATCATATTTCTTATTCATTCTATATTAAACCTGAATGAGAATGGACATTTTCTCATTCTATTCATTCTCATCATTGCAATAAGCTTTCTCATTCCTTATATATTTCCTAAATTTTCAGAATAGAAATATGCCCATTCTAATCATTTCCTGTAATATGATAATGGGCGTCTACCCATTTTATTGTTTCTCATATAATAATCTTTCTCGTTCATTATATATATATTTAGCCTAAATTTGAATAGACAGTTTCCCATTCTATTCTTTCTCATACAACCATCTTTCTCAATCCTTTTATATTACCTAAATGTTCATAATGGAAATATGACCATTCTAATCATTGAATATAATATAAGAATGGACATATGTTCATTTTATGCATTCTCATACAAACCATCTGTCATGTTCCATCTATATTTCCTGAATGTTCATAATTGACATATGCCCATTTTATGCATTTTCATACAATCATATTTCTCATTCATTATATATTACCATTATGAGAAATTTCATTTGTTGATTCTATTCATTCTCATACAATTATCTTTCTCGTTAATTATATATTTAACTTGAATGAGAATAGAAAACTTCCCATTCTTTTCATTCTCATAAAACCATCTTTCTTATTACTTCTATATTTTATGAATGTTCAAAATGGAAATATGCCCATTCCTAATCATTCCATGTTATATGAGAATAGAGATATGACCATTCTATTATTTCTCATACAATCATCTTTCTCATTCATTATACATTTAACCTGATTGTGAATGGATAGTTGCACATTCTATTATTTCTCATATAATCATCTTTCTCATTCTTTCTATATTGCCTGGATGTTCAAAATGGACATATGTTGATTCTAATCATTTTCTATAATTTTAGAATTAATATTAGACGATTATATTCATTATCATATAATAATCTTTATCATTCATTCTATATTTAACCTGAATAATAATGGAGAGCTTCCCATTCTATTCATTCTCATTATTGCAATCATCTTTCTCATTCCTTCTATACTTCCTAAATGTTTTGAATGGGAATATTATGTCCATTCTAAACATTTCTTATATTATAAATTATGCACATCTTCCCATTATATTCATAATTTCTCATACATTATATATTTAACTTGAATTTGAATGGACAACTTCCCATTCTATTCTTTCTCATACTCATACAATCATCTTTCTCATTCTTTCTATATTGCCTCAATATTATGAATGGACATATACCAATTCTAATCATTGTCTATAATATGAGAATGGACATATTTCCATTATATTCATTATCACACAACCATATTTCTCATTCCTTACATATTTCCTTTTTGAGAATGGACATATTTCCATTATATTCATTCTCATATATAATCATCTTTCTCATTCTTTATATTTTTAATCTAAATGAGAATGGAAATGTGCCCATTCTATTCATTCTTATATAATCATCCTTTTCATTCCTTCTAGATTGTCTAAATCTTTAGAATGGACATATTCCCATTATAATCATTTCATATAGTATGAGAATAGACATATGGCCATTCTATTCATTCGCATGCAATCATATTTTACATTCATTCTATATTTATCCTAAATGAGAATGGACAGCTACCCATTCTTTTCATTATCATACAGCCATATTTCTCATTCCTTCTATATTGTCTGAATGTGTAGAATGGAAATATACCCATTCTAATCATTTCCTATAATATGATATTGGACATCTACCTATTCTATTATTTCTCATACAATCATATTTCTCATTCATTATATATTTAACGTGAATTTGAATGGATAGATTATCATCCTATTCTTTCTCATATAACCATATTTCTCATTCCTTTTATATTTCTTGAATGTTTAGGATGGATATAATAATATTATAAACATTACATATATTATGAAAATAGACATCTTTCCATTATATTCATTCTCATACAATCATATTTCTCATTCATTCTATATTTAACCTGAATGAGAATGGAAAGCTACCCATTCTATTCATTCTCATTATTGCAATCATCTTTATCATTCCTTATATATTACTTGAATGTTTAGAATGGACATATGTCCATTCTAATCATTTCCTATAATGTGAGAATTGACATGTTTCCATTATATTATTTCTCATACAATCATCTTTATCATTAATTATATATTCTACTTGAAATTGAATGGGCAACTGCCCATTTTATTCTTTCTCAAACAACCATCTTTCTCATTCCTTTAATATTTCCTAAATTTTCAAAATGGACATATATCAATTCTAATCATTGCCTATAATATGAGAATGAACATATTCCCATTATATTCATTCTCATACAATCATCTCTCTCATTCATTATATATTTAACTTAAATGAGAATGGACAACTACCCATTCTATTCATTCTCATTATTGCAATCATATTTATCATTCCTTTTATATTGCTTGAATGTTCAAAATGGACATATTATGCCCATTATAAACAATTCCTACATGATAAATTATGGACATCATTCCATTCTATTCATATTTCTAAATCCATACCATTCATGGTTTCATCTCTGTACCATTCATACTTCGAGCACCAAATTAGTCATGGTCTAGAGATAGAAGTATTATTTGTTCAGAGCTAGAAGTATGAAAGGTAAAAAGCTGGAAGTATAGTTTGCATCATACTAAATTATTCTAAAAATAAAATAATGTTTAACTAAATATCATAATTACAATTAGGCTATATCATTAAAAAAATATTTAGAGAGTCATTTAAAATATTAGATAGATATGAAAACCCACTTGATTATGTCTATAACTCATTATTAATATTAATCAATAATGCCAGACATATAGCCAAAGTAGAATATAACACCTTTTAAATTTCCTGGAAAATATTACTAATTTACAATTATACTACAAATTTAATAATTTTATGAAAGTAGTAATAAATATATTTGTAAAATGAATTAATTGCTTAATAATATCTAGTACTACTAAGTATCATTAATAAGTATCTCATAAAATTGTTAATTGTATAGTATAATTGTAAATAAGTAATGTTTTATGGAAATTTAAAAGGTATTATATTTTACTTTGCATATTCATTATTTACATAGAGAAATTAACTTTCTTATTTTTTAGGTATTCAATACACCTTTTTATTTTGCGGCAGTTACTAATGAAACAAATTCTAGACACCAGATTTAGGACATACTCCCCTTGATCCCCTTTTATCAATTAACATAACTTGTTCACTTAACCATGACTCCTTTACCCCACATTCATATTAATTTAATTACTTAAAATTGAATTAATGTTCATCCTCACATTATTAATTAATTTAATTACTTTAATTAAGTTAATTTACACATCACCTAGACACCTCACCTTAGACCCATTATAGGGGCATTTAACTCACAATGACCGAGTCATCACTCTCAGCACTGAGTCATCACTCTCAGTGCTCAGTCATCACTTTACCTAACTAACTAAGACTTCTACCTAAAACCTAATTGGACTTCTTCTATGACCTTCCTACCATCTCTCACGTGAACTCCACTTCCCTAAGTGGACTCAATCAGAATCACGCAAAAAATAGTAAATATCTACCTATTTTTTGTAAACCTAGACTTTCCTTCCCTAACCGATGTCAGTTATCACTCGACCGACGCCGTTCACCTAGCTGCCATCAGTTACCTTATATAAACTTTCAGAGCACTTTACACATGTTGGTCATTTAGTTATTGAAGCCTTATTGCATTCAATCATGAATCCTCAAGTCCTCATGCATCCAGACGATGAACACACACAACTACTGTGTAATACAAGCATCTAGTTCATCTTTCCAAAGCATTAAAAAACTCATGGAAGAACAAAGATCGTATTTCTACAGAACTGAACACAAAATCTCTTCAAGGATCAACTACCATCTTCCTCCACCTCCCAAGATCTGTAAAACATCAAGTATTGTGATCCTAATCATTTTGCTTAGTCCTTTTGTAGATCTCTAGTTTTCTTTTAGTAGTTTATTTCCTCTATTACATGTACATCACCTTCCTCCCACCAGCCCACTAGTCAACCATCCCAAGCCTTTTCACCATTCTAAACCTCTTTCTTAGTATCCTTGAGTCTTTTCAGCCATATTAAGACCCAAACCATACTACCCTTACTCTCTGTGAAATTAGAGAGAGATCCTAAAAACCTATGTTTAATAATTTATTATCAAATTTCCCCTACCAATTTCGGTCACCTTAACCATCGTCATTCTCCTCTCTCTACCGGCATCAGTCACTAGACTGATATCGGTCACTATGTTTTTAATAACCTTCACCAAAATACATCTAACATCACCTAAATTTCACTCATACCCTAACAGATACCTTTATGACCTTACCTAACACCCTTGTGACCCATCCCAACTAGAAACATACCTTGCCTGATGCTAGATTAGTTTAGATTTGAATACTTTGTTTAATATATTTGTTGATAACATTTTGAGATACCTAAATCAAAGTGTTGGAAATAGGACTTTTATTTCTCGTATTTACTATCATTAATTGGATTAAAAAAATGATTGACAGCCATTCGAGGAAGCATCACACTTCCCGGATCTAGCCTTATTAAGTAGTCTTCTGAATCTTGCTATTTAATATCATTTGGTGGTCTTGCATTATATCTATAGGTAGTCCTTCCTAGAAAAAAAGGAGCTCTCTATGATCATCTTAGATAAAGTTAGTAATGTGTGCATTCAACCTACCATCTAGATGATCACAATTATTCCTCCTTAACCTTTACCTTATCTATTTTATCATACAAAAATTTAGTGGAACATTTATCCTACTCACCCGAGCCACCTTCCCAAACTAGACCATTTTCATCTGACGTTCAATCTATCACCAACTTCTGCTTCGCCCACACCTTCCTCCATTGTTGTGCTTGGAAGGGATTTGGTGTTGGTTTATATGAATAAGGCCACCATATTGTCATCCCATGTATAACTTGTAAGCATAAATACCAAAGTGGTATTGGATTTTCCAAACCATCTCCCAAGAATGCCCGAGTTGAACTCATTGAGGAAAATAAACCTTCCCCACCCCATTCACCAACTTCACCACATTCACCTATAGAGTGTATGGATCCATAATTCATTCCTCCTAACTTTATTTTTCATGAATATCATTTCCCTAGGACCTTTAACTTATCAATGAGATGGTGAGGCTCCCTCTTCTCTTCCCTTCTTGTATCCTGACATGATCGATGATGATACACGTTCTATTAGCGTCATTCAATGTCAGGATGATGAGTCTATTCTCACCTACCTTGGTGCGGAAGATTCTTATATTCATCATTCGTTACCTTCTAAGACACAAACCGTGTTGAATGAATCGACCATCGAAATCAATATTCACATTCAAGATGACCCACACATTCTAAAAATAAGTCAATATTTAGATACTACTAAACAAGAAGCTTTTCGTTCTTTCCTGAACCAGGCCAAAGCTGAGTGGCCATGAAAAGACAGATCTGAGCTCCAGATCATTCAAATTTGTAGGGTTTTCTAAGTCAAACCTTGTAACCAACTTGCTATTTTCATGGGAGTTTGTTCCCTTAATTTAATGACATTTCTAGGGCCCAGCTATAATGGCTCAACCTAAGAACTTATAAATAGTTGAATGCATGTAGTATTGGGGGGATATAGAACATAAAATATAGATCCTTGTTCGTGGGACTTTTCTCTTCAAGCTTGGAAGAGTGCTTCAGATATTTCTAAAACCTTTTAATTATATCTAAAATCATACCTTGCCATTGGAAATCTGATTTATTGTGTTAGATGGTTAATAAATTCTTACTTTTTGAATGTATGATTCCTTAGTGTGAGTGGTTAGCTTACCTTTCTTTCGGATTATCTATTTCATGTTGTGAGGGAGTAATGTGATTATATTTTTATTTCAGTTGTGAAAATCTTATTTTCCTTCTGTTGTTAAAAGTTGTATTATCATTATTCATAGTTTCAGTGAAATGGATGTTTAACATGTGCATGTGTTCTTTCATCATAATAAATTAACTATGTGCATTGAATCAAATTTGATCTCTCTCTTTATGTATGCTCAAGTTTAACGAAGGAACGTATTCCCTGGTCTGTGGTATTATCGTACCCTTTCCAAGTTGAAATAGGTGAAGGTGGCCAACGATGACAAGCATCCTGCCCACATTAACCCTTCCAGAGATTAAACATCCCTTTATTTTGTGCATCACTATAAGTAGTATAGTTTCATTTCTGTAAAATCTCTTTCCCTAAGACCCATGAAAATGTTAGCCTAGGACTAGGTAGTCATTTTATTACACTAGGAGTAGTACAACACTTAGTTTAGGAAGATGAAGTCAAGGCCTTCTCTGGAGGTTCACCTCCAGTCCAAGTCCCACAACTTGATAGAGGTGATCCCATGTGTCCTAATCACACCAAACATTCCTAATAAAATTCTTGGTCAATTCGGGGGGTGAATAGTGATTTTGTGACAACATTTTTTGACACGCTCAGATGGGAGTGAGAATTGGTACTTCTCTTCTCATTTAGCACAAATCAAAGTACCTGGTGAGCTCTATATCTCTAGATTCCAAATCTCAGTGCATTCAACTTATGCAAAGAGTCTCAGATGAGAGATCTTCTTCAAATCAGGGAGGTTATCAACACATCGAACCTTTCCTTGTCTCTTGCAAAGAGAAGAAGTACAAGTGTTTTAATTCCACCAATTGCTACAGCATTTATCTCATAGAGGTTCATTCAACTCCTCTATACATAAGGTTTCCTCCACCAAGGAAAAATCAACCTATTGCTACTATGGCATGGAACCAGGTTTTTCCTCCTTTCAACACAAGTAGTCCACTTCTGTTAGCTCAACGTGACCCTATACCTATTGCGGAACTCAAAAGTTTACCCTTTTACACAAGAAAAACTCACGCTACTCTAGTAGAACACCTTCTTGATTTAGCCAACATCTGTCACAATACATAACGTCACGAGAGGATAGTGTTGTCTGTCAAACTTCTAGCAACTTCATTCAAGGGGGAAAGCACTCCAATGGTTTCGAGGGTTACGTGTTGGTAGCATAACCACTTGGGATGAGTTAGGAGAGACACTCTGCAAATAGTTTGAAGACAAGAGTGATCACTTATCACTTTTAAAACAACTCACCACCATAAAAGAGAGATCTCCCAAAGAGTACATGAGCGATTTCAACTTTCGATTTCATGGGACTTGGAATAGGATTCCAACACACATTAAGCCCCTCTCCAAATAATGCATTTTTTTACTATTTGCAAGCTTTGAATAACGTGATGTCAGCAGTTATGATTCAATCCACGGGAGGGACTACATTACCTGATGCTTATGACATAGTCATAAATATAGAAAATTCCTTAATTCAGGTTGGAAAGATACCTCTCCTGAACACCAATGCCATTTTCTCCAAATCTTACAAATAACCAGCCTAACATTGTGCCTATCCCAACAGCCTCTAATCAACCAGCTCAATCTTCCCCGGCCTCTTCAAATGATGTATTTGAATTCAAATCACTGCTGCAGACCTTCGAGAAATGAGCTTATAGCAACGAAAAGGCAACAGTCCCAATATGCTTAATCGTTCCAATCCCAATATCAAGTAAAATCATCCTCCTTTTCAAGGAAATAAGTCAGGCCACAGAACTAGGTTACTAGGACCAAGCTAGAAAGCGTGAAGCGGTTTGAACTTCCAGAATCCGTTCTATTACCAGTTCATCCCAGGATCCATAGTACTCGGTCTAGAAAAACCTCATTCTAAGATTATGAGTGGTGTTATCCTTGTTCTCAACCTCACAACCAAAATATTTTACCCAAATAGAGTTATGAGTCAGGCCCTTATGGTCCAAAGCATATCTGCTCTCACCTGAAGTCATCTGGCTGGACCAGTCCACTCACATAAAGTAAAGACCAACCTTCTGACGAAACTACGCTAACTAAATTGGATAAACAAAAGACTTTTGTGGTTTGAATGCTGATGCCCTCCACTGTAGCCATGCAAACACACGATTCCAAGAAGATGGAAATAGATCCTGCAATCTTCTAAAACTGATCAGGAATCTATTTCACAGTCCTCCAACACAAATATCAGATAGATAAAGAATGTAGGGAAAGAATCATCATTGGAAGTATCCACTAATCAGTCTACAAAGAAGGATGGGACTTCACAGTTATCACAATGCCCAAGTAGGAACATTTCTCAAAAGAAGACTCTAATGCCCCCAAAAAGGTATTAAAAAAGTGGGGGAAATTCCATTCAGCATTGTGGAGCAAATGAAGAAGGACCAATTTGAGTGTCACGATGTGGGATGCACTCTTGGTCCCTTCTCAGATGGAACTTGTTATGGGAGGCTTTGAACAGATTTGGCACTAACAATAGATCATCAGGTCAAGAAGTAGTAGTGGCAACTAGCCTATGCCAACCCAAAACAAAAGTGTTTTCTAAAGCTCAACAAGCCTCCACCATTCTATATCTCACTGATTATCAGTGATCATTTGGTGCACAATTTTATGATCGATTCTGGAGCCAGTAGTTTTGTAATGCCCAAACATATTGCAGATGTATTACGAATTCCATATACTCCAATTTCAAGAGGATTTGTCCAGTTAGATGGTACTACAGTCCAAACTATGGGGGTCATTAAGGGGCTTCAACTTACTATCCATGCTTGTCCTAGCTTGACATTCACACAAGACATATATGTTATTGATCTCCCTCCCCTTTTTTCTATTTTCTTATCACGGGAGTTCACTGCCAAGATGGGTGGTTATTTGTCATCAGACTGGTCACATATGATCCTTAGAACTTGGTATGGTACAAAGGTGACTATAAGAACTGAACCTATTTTTCATAATCATGATGGAACCGTACATAGTGCTAAACCCATAAATGGGAATTATGCCATTGGTGATCCAAATGAGGAGGATGTAGATCACGAGCCAACTACTCTCACGGAAGAAGTTCCTGACACAGTGTGCTTGATGAAGTAAGTATTAATCACCAATATGATCCCTATGTCCGATTTATTAGTAGATGAAGAATCTAGGTTTGCTGCTCCTCGAAGAAATAGGATTGGGGATATACTGCATTCATGAAGAAAATACAATCATACCTCAACTTCTTAAAGCATCAAGTGATACAAAAGGACTGTGGAAAATGTTCTTCGATGGCTCAAGAAGTAAAAATGGATCTGGTGCAGGAGTTATGTTGATTTCTCCAGAAGGAGACAAATATTTCTCTTCCTTTTGGTTGCATTTTAGCTGTACTAATAATGTTGCCAAATATGAGGCTCTCATACAAGGAATTGAAGTTGGCCCGAAGAAGAGGAATCCAAACCTTGACCATCTTTGGTGATAGTGAATTGTTGTCATACACCAAGTCACAGCTTGTAGTGCATCAAAAAATGATCTACTGAGATCATATAAAATCGGGTTTGGGACCTGATAGAAGATTTTGAAGCTTTTGGAATTCATGCAATTCCCAGAAAGAAAAATCAAGATGCTGACAGGCTGGCTACTATTGGCTCCCAGTATGATGTACCTATAGACATCATGAAAGAAGAGTAGTAGATGGTCAAAATGGTGGTCTGTCCCACAGTACCAGATAATTTAAGTAGTTGGCAGGTGTTCGATAGTGATCAACAGATTGTTCTCTTCCTACAACAAGAAGCATAGTTTGCTACCAAACATCAAGATAAACTTCAAAACTCTTACGGTGATCAAATTATATAGTTGAAAGGAAACAAGCTGCCAAAAGGCCTCGTTACATTGGAATCTATCTTATAATTTAGATGATCAAGCCAAACGACAGAGCACTAATATGGTGGTCAAGGAAGAGTATTTTGAAGAGGTCGAGGTGGCAAGCGAATTTTTTTTTTTAAAATTGGTAAGGTATGCACTGCTCAAGAAAAGAAAGCTTTCATTGAACTATGTCAAGAATATCATGATATTTTCACATGGAGTTATAAATATCTATGTGGTTTTGATCCTGGTTTAGCTCAACATACCATTGAGTCTGGATCCAAACTCTAAGCCAGTTCGTCAAAAGCAGAGGCCAATAAATCCTAAAATTGATCCGCTAATGAGGAAAGAGCTAACCAAGCTTATCAGAGGCCTGCATAATTTTTCCCATCAAACATTCCTCGTGGGTAGCCAATTTGGTTCCTGTAAGGAAGAAGAACGGAGAGATTCGGCTGTGCGTGGACTTCAGGGATTTGAACCATGCCTCGTTGAAGGATCACTACCCTCTTCTGTCAATGGAGAAAATCCTCCAAACAGTGGCAAGGGCTCAAAGGTTTTCTTTTCTTGATGGATATTCAGGGTATAATCAGATTCTGGTCCAAGAATCTGATCAATTCAAAATGCATTTCACTACTAAGTGGGGCACGTACGCTTACAACAAGATGCCATTTGGATTGTCCAATGCAGGGGATACATTTCCAAAGAGCCATGGATATGGAATTTAAAGGACTAACACAATGATATTATCTTGGTTTACCTTGATGACATAATTATCTATTCCAAGCATGCCGAAGATCATATCACACATCTAAGAAACACTTTTTCGAAGAATGTAGAGAATTTGGGGTCTCACTTAAACCCTAAGAAGTGAATTTTCACAGTTCAGGAAGGAAAATTGTTGGGACATATTGTTTCAGTGGAAGGAAAGTCCATTAATCTAGCTAGGATCCATTCCATTATGTCCTTATCTCTTCCAAGTCACAAGAAAGGTCTCCAAAGTTTCCTTGGAACCATAAATTTTGTGTGGAGATTCATTCCTTAGTTTGCAACATTGGCTAAACCACTCACTGGCCATGCTAAAAAATAATATTCCATTCTCATGGATGAAAGAGGGGAGGGAGAGTTTTGAGGCTATCAAAATGGCCATTTCCCAAGCTCCCACACTGGTAAATCCTAGGTTTGACAAAGATTTCATCCTCTATGCTTTCACAGGTCAGGAAAGTATTTTGGGGATTCTAACCCAGAAAAATGATGATCTGATGGAACAACCAATTTCCTTTTTCAGTAATTCTCTCAAAGAATACAAGCTCAAATATTCCTTCATGTTGAAAAATAAGTCTTTGTCAGTCAATTGAGCTCTAAATAAATTTAGGCACATGTTGTCCCAACAACAAACTCCACTTAATGGTCTCTCATCCTGGCGTTAAAGACTTTTTGTTGAATAAAGAGATGAATGAGAAATGTGCTGGGTGGATTACAAAAGTAATGGAGTATGACGTGCACATTAAAGTCACTAAGCTTGTCAGGGGCAAAGGGTTTATGTCAGCAGTTGGCTGCAGACATGGAGACCAAAGATATGGAAGATGTTATGCTTCTGAATGCTTATGAAGGTAATGAACAAGATTGATTGGTTGACTAAGATGCAAAATTTCCTCCTCTCAGGGGTATATCCTCCAAATATGGATAAATTCCAATGACACACTTTCCATCTCCAGTCCATTCCATATGCCTTGGTAGATAATGTTATTTTCTGAAAGGATTTGAATGGTGCTCTTCTACGCTACATCAAACCAGAAAGGTAAACAAGAATGTTAGAGGAATTTCACAATGGTCTATCTGGAGGGCATTACTCTACATTTGAACAATTGCTACCAAGATCATGTGAGCCGGTTACTACTCGGCCGAGACTTGTTCAAAGATGCTCATCTCTGGGTGAGGAAATGTAAAGAATGTGCTCTTTTTTTAGGAAAATAGAGGCTGACAACTCTTCCTTTGCATCCCATTCAGGTATATCAACCTTTCATTTAGTGGGGATTAGATTTTATTAGAATGATCAATCCTCCATCCAATGATGGACATAAATGGGTCCTCACTACAATAGATTATTTCACTCACTGGACAAAAGTGGTGGCCTTAAAGGAAAGTAACGAAAAGGCCGTCCTTGAATTCCTGGAGAATATAATGACAAGGTTTGGTGTTCCATTTACCGTCATCTCTAATAATGTAATGGATTTCCTTGGTTTAAAGTTAAGTGAGTGGTTAGTTACAAATGGGGTCTATCTCAAGACTTCGTCCAATTACTATCCACAAGGGAAATGGGTTGGCTGAGTCTAGTAATAAGAATCTCGTGAGGATCATTAACAGTACGATGGAAGCCAAAAAAAGGACCTGGCATACACAACTTAAGATCATTCCTTATGGGTGGATCGAATAACACCTAAAAAGGCCATTGGAAAATCACCTTTTATGCTTGGTATATGGGAGGGAGGAAAAGCTCCCACTCTCCTTGGAATTACCTTCTTTGGAATTGGCTCATCAGCTCGAAGTTATGGAAAATGACTACCTTAACGGTGAGGTTTTCTGAACTCATGGAATTAGAGGAAGTTTGAGAAAAGGCTATGAAAAATTTAAGCCAACATCAGGCTCATGTTAAGAAATCCTTCAAAAAGAAAGCTTCTAATAGGCATTTTCAAGAAGGATACTTGGTTCTCAAATGGGATGAAGGCTGAGCCAAACCAGGAAAGCATGCCAAGTTTGATGCTCTCTAGAGTGGGTCTTATATTATTACAAGTTACAAAGAGGTGAATTTATTTCATGTCTATCTAGACTCAATAGAGAAGAATTTCCCATTCATGTGAATGGGATACATCTCAAAGCTTGCTTTTGAGATTGTTCCACCCTGCTACAGTTTTCATTTTATTTTCCTCCAAGTGCTTTGCACATCTTTTGTTTTCTTTTCCGTGTCTTGTGTGTTTCTGTTTTAGTTTTCTTTTTAAGACTCCTTTTCCCAATGATTTACTTAAGGCTACTAGTCTAAAATCTTAGCAGGAAAGCATTCCCTGGAGGTCACCAAAAATGTTAACATTTTAATCTACCTTGAGAAGCAGATGTCAAAAGTAGTCAGACAATTTTTTGAGAAAATCCTTTATATGGGTATTTTGTAATGTAAATTGAAAATTCTCCAAGTCCCAAAATCTGAAATTTCAGACTTCAGATTTCAGAGATTTTTCTCTTTCGGAGTTTTAATGCGCGAGTTTGAAATTGTGTTTGTCAAATTTTCTGAAGTACTGAAACCCCAAAAGTTTGAAATTTTAGACTTTCGGGCTTTTGGGGTTCAGAGTTTTTACTTAATAATTGGCAATTTTTAAACCCAGAGTTCCGAAGTCTGAAACCTTGAAAATCCAAAACTTCCAGAATTTTGGGACTTTTAGGTTTTGGAACTTTTGGCTACACTTTTGGTTAAATCCCTTTCGAGACTTCTAAAGTTCTGAAAGTCGAAAAGTTTGAAATTTTCAGACTTTTGGGCTTTCGGGTTTCAGAATTCTCTGGGTCATTTTTGATGTTTTCACTTTCGGACTTCCGAAGTCTGAAAGTCTGTTTGAAATTTTATACTTTCAGGCTTTTGGGTTTTGGAACTTTTAATTTCCAATTCACATTTTTCATCTCCCAATCTCTGAAGTTCCGAAACCCTGAAATTCTGAAATTTCAGAATTTCAGGCTTTCGGGTTTCAGACTTTTGGAGTCCTTCATGCAATTAATTTTTCACCAACCTCCGTACGGATCATAAATTTCACCATTAATATTAGGTTTTTCTATTTAAACTCACATTTTTACTTGTCATTTTCACCTGTCACTTTGCTTTGACATTTTGTTTTCTTGTACTTTTCGGTGTCATTTTCGAGGTATTTTAACTTGGTTATTTTCCTTTTGGTTTAAGATATTTTATTTTTATTTCCTCCTTGTTTGTTTTCTTTTGTTCCTCCTTTGTGTGCCTCTTGAAATGACAAAATCATTGCCCACCATGTTTCTACATTTTGAGTTTCCACAGGCATTCAAAGTTTTCAAGGGATCTTCTCAAGTTTTCCATTTCTCCCTCTCAGCACTTTTCAGGATTTGGAGATTAACATTGTTTGGAAAATTTTTCTTCTCAAATTTTGGAGACTTGGTAGGTGATTCACTATTTCAGAATTTTGGAACTCTTGTTTTCGATGGATTTTGGAGGTCACCATTTCAAAGGATTTTTTTTCTCAGGGTTCGAGGTTTTAGCTTTTCGAAACTTTTCAGTTTTTGAGAACCTTGCAACTTTGGAAAATTTTTTCAGATTTTACTTTCAGAGCTTTTTTTCTTAAAACTTCGGAACTTTACTTTTCGGGAAGGTTGTTTTTAGAATTTCGTAACTTTCATTTTTGGAAGTTTCCAGTTCTGATTTTCAGAAATTTGGGGTTTTAGATTACTCTTTTTTAGAAAGTTTCCTTTCGGAACTTCAGAGCTTTTTCTTTAGAATTTCAGGATTTTTTAGTTTTTTTAAAATTTGATGATTTTTCGAGGATTTCGGGACCAATCATTTCAGAGTATTACATTTAAGGATTTTTCATACTTCTCTTTTTCAAGAATTTTCAACTTCAGCTTTCAGGATTCGGAAAGTCATCAGGTTCTGAAATACAGAGCTTAATGTTTACTTCCACATCAAAGGGCAAAGAAAAGATGAATTATTCATTTCTTGGAGTTTCTCCTCACTCTTTCTTTTTTTCTGACTTGGGAATTAGAGGAAACACCGACCTAGGAAAGATTGATTTTCTAGATTTCTAGGAAATATTAAAGGCTCCAAACAAAAAACCATGGATGCAGACCATCTACAACAATGAGCTTGTCCTTGCTTCCAGTTTTCCCACATCCATGCAGGTTCCCAAAGTCCATTTTAGCTGCGGAACCACTCACTTTGACAAATGAATCTATGTTGGTTAAAGATAGATGATGATAAGGTGGTAATCTGTTTGGACCCATACTTCTTCGAAGATCTCCTCAAATTCCTGACATTAAAGATTATGCCACAATTTCACCAGAGTCGGATAGTGGAGCATTGGGATAAGGAGGTGGAAGTATGCATGAAAGTCATGATGAAAACTTATCTTGCCAAGAGCTTTTCGTTAAATTACTAAAGACCATGTATAGGGAATATTTCATTCAGGAGGTCAATGACATCATTGTGTTATTAAGATCAGAATTTCAGGTCTTCCCTCTCCAAAGGAATTCCAGGAATGGATGTTCTTGTACATTACTACCATCAAGAAAAATAAGGAATTTATCTGATGGGGGGAGCATAACATTAGCTCCATTTGCTATCAGTTGAGAAAGGTGCTTTCTACAAAGAATTTCTATATGACATCCTTTTTGGTTTATGTGGTCGCTGCTATGGGAGATTTCTCTGGGTTGAATACTAAAGGTATTCGCAGCACCTACCAAATCTATGATTTCTATCCTCAGCTCACACTGAATGAAGGGATCAGGCATTTTTGTAGGGTCAATGATGCCTTCTTTGCAATTATCCTCTACCATTTTGATAAGGAGTTATACAATTGAAGGATTTCTGATGAAGCCTTCAAAGAAGTGCATGAGTGGGGAGCCATCTATTTACAGTTTCCCCACATTTACTTACATTTAGATTCCAAGCTTCGTAGGTGCTCCCAGAAAATTTCCAAGATGTCGTACTGATAAATGGGTTCTCCTTGAATTGGTTCAACAATTGTTGGATTATCATCGAATTCAGAACAAACGCCACAAAGCGGGAATGCAATTCCCTATTTCAATTGGCAGATACACCTACCCGAATATTCATAAGGCCAAAAATGTGGATGCAAAAATGGCCGAAGTAACCTTGACGAACCTTTCATCCATGGACCATTGATTATTGGGGTAAATTTGGCAAAACAGGTTGGTCCAGTTCCCATGTGCCCCAATTGGAGGATATCTGGATTCATTTTTGGGATGAATACATCATCCGAAAAAGGGATTATGAGAGGTTGACCTTGGATGAAGTTCAACAGTTTGGTATAGCTGATATTCCCAAAAGATATGCAAGATAATGATGAGGTTTTGGATGTAGCATATAAAAATTATAATATTGCCAATCAACCATTGCCATGGATTGATTGGTATGTAGAGGAATGATACAATACAAAGGAGAGGGTAGGACCATTCTGCAGAGAACTTACAGTTGGTTGGTTACCTTGGGAATCTCACCTAAGGGGGCAGAGCAACCTACAAATATAGAGGCCCCACCAACCATAAGCCAATCAACACCCACAAAGGTGGAAAAGGTCGACCCAAAAAACCCATACAGTTCCAAAAAATATTTCATTTGTTGTTGGTGGCTCATCTCTCTCCAAGGATTCTATTTCCAAGGCCATGTCTCCTACAACACCTATGACATAAGTGGTTGAAGTCAGTGACTCTCCTTGTATCTCACAAGATCCATAATCTCTTCCTCCTCTTCCATAATTCACTTCCAATATCATTTCCTTCCACCTCCACAATCATTTCTTCCTTCCCATCTCCTTCTATGGCCCAAGTATTCTCATCCCTTCCAGTTCTCTTAGATGGAGAAACTATCCGGTCACCCATTTCTTCTTCACTTCCCTTAACACTTCCATTTCCTCCATCTCATCCCCTAACATCATTCTATCAACTCCTATGGTTGTCCTTACATCCACCTCATCCATCATTTCCACTTCTACCCAAATGCCAACTAATGTTTCTAGTGCTCTTATCATGACTAATTGTTTCAGGTATCAGATCTACTGTTCCATCTTCATCAGAATTAGCCATCCCAGAATGGTTGTTTAGATAGACTCCAAAGTAGAAGAAGAAGGTGCCTTTAGGAGATGTCATAGATCTCAGTATATTGGAGCATACACCCAAAATAATAGGCCAAGAGGCCAAGGACTGTTTTGAGTTTGACAGTGAATCCATCTGGGGAGTGAATTGTAGAGGTTGCTACTCCCGTTGAGGGAAAAACTAAGGAAACAATTACAGTTGCAGATTATTGGATCTCTAGATTTTCATTGGGAAAATATCCACTCATGAAGGAGCCAAACAAGATGTGCACACTACTCTTGGGGCTCTGCTTGGAAAAATATGACAAGGATAAGGCTACAAAAGATGAGCTCAAACTCAAGGTCGAACAAGCTCACTGCATTGTTAAGGAAAGTAACCCAACCAACTCCATCTACCGAAGTCTCAACTACTATGTCCATGACAGTTTCATCTACTACATCGATGGCATTTCTTATCATGAGATCAAAAAGCTAGGCCAGAAAGGGAGATCAGTGAATGAATGGATGGAACACATACTACATGAAGCTAATCCTTTAATCAAAGAAGATGTCAGGATATATAATGATTTACAGGATGGGAGAAATACTATTTGTAAAATGGACGAAGCATTTTCTAAGGATAATAACAACTTGAATTTGAATATGGCAACATGGAGTGAAATAAGAGAAGTAGACCCAGACTTGCTCCTTCAAGAAGAGGTGATGAATGATGCCTCAAATTTATTTGAATATCAAAAGGCCATGGAATTTTGATGCCAAGTGTTGCAAGATTTAATTAAGAAATTGGATGATAAATGAATGGAGATCATGGATGCCCTAAATGATATCTCAAGAAGAGTTTGATGTTACTAATTGTAAATTTTTCAATGAAAACATCAACGCTCTCCCAGAGGATCAAATTAAGGAAAAATTCAAGGATTTGGTGAATGTGATGATGAGGTCACCAAAACTTTCAGCGGTGACTCCATTGACCGATTGGTCTTGTGCCAAAATTTCATAGGGAGGCTGAAGAAAGTTGTGAGTAAACTTCAAAGAGTGCCAACCAAGATCACAAAAGATATCGAGATAGTAGATGTTGTGAATCACTACACGTTGGACCTAGAGATGAATAAATTCAGGGGATCATCAAGTGCTTCATCAAGTATAAGCATTGAATGGATGCGTGGGAAGGAGAAAAACATAAACCTACAGAAGAGGAAAGCATAGTTGAACTCGGTCAAAGCTGAGCGACCATGAAAGGATAGATCTAAGCTCCATATCGGTCAAAGTTGTTGGGTTGACTGAGTCAAACCTTGCAAAAAAATTGCTATTTTCATGGGAGCATGTTCCCTTAATTTAATATGCATTTCTATTTTTAGCAAAATGTTAGTTAAGGGCCTAGCTGTAATGGCTCAACCTAAGAACTTATAAATAGTTGAAACACATGGAGTATTCGGGGGGGAGCATAAAATATAGATCATTTTTTTTGGGAAGTTTCTCTTCAATCTTGGAAGAGTGCTTCAGATATTTCTAAAACCTTTTAATTATATTCAGAATTATACCTTGTCCATTGGAAATATGATTTATTGTGTTAGATGGTTATTCAATACTTTTCTAATAAATACATATTTAATCAACTTACATATTATATAATGTTACAATAAATATTTAAATAAAGATTACATCATAACATAAGTAAATAAAGAAATACTTACAGGAAATAAATAACACATGTGACACAATATTTATAGTGGAAAACCCCAATAGGGTAAAAACCACTTTGAAAATAACCTTTTACTTCAAAGAACTTATTTTACATCTAGTAAGATCACCTCCTCCTTTGAAACCCTATTTACCAAGGGTAAAACCAAATCACTTGATTTGCACACCTTTGATATATTTCCCGAATATATCAAATGAGGACCTAAAGTCCTTTTTATATAAGGTGATTGGGTATGTCTCCGACCCACCTTTTCAACCTAAAATGGTTGACACATACACCTAGGTTTATAATATTTAATATTAGAAATATAATCATTTCATGATATTAAATATTTAACCTAAAGTATATACCTAGGTTAGCATATTTAATAATAGAAATATAAATATTTCATATTATTAAATATTAACCTATATATTAGTGATGGACCCATATACATTAAGGGTTGGCCAGACCACTTAATCATTATGTTCCAACACTCCCCCTTAATGTTAAGTGGGATAACATAACATATGCCAATAGATTACCTGCCCGTGGTACACTACAAAATTTACAATCCTTAAACCATAAAGGTTTTAGGCTACCATATTGGTTGAAGGAATTATAACACCTTCATCATACTCAATTTACCTTTTGGTACAAAAGGATTTGGAATCCCAAAGATCATCCCATGATCAGTGGCTAAGTATGATTTGTGAGTTTTACATGTTCTCACAGGTTCTCATAAAAGGTTATTGAACCCAAGCATATAGGATCCTTTTACAACCAAGGACCTCCTTAACAATATGCTTGTACTGGATGTTTACCAGTAAACTCAATAGCACTAAAGAGTTTACTGAAGACCACCTTTAAGATATTTCTACACTTCTTTCTAAAAAAGAAGTCGAGGAGGTATACATGCCGAAGGTATATTTTACACTTTCCCGAAGGTATTTTTACTTGCCCGAAGGTCTTTTATAAATGCCTGAAGGTATTTTTACAAAAACCAAGTTCCATTAGGAGGTGACATTATCATGCACACTCCCCCTCAATGGAAACTCTAACAATCCAAGATTTTCATGAAAGTGACAAAACTTTGCAGCACTCAGGGACTTTGTGAAGATGTCAACAACCTGCTCTTCAGTCAACATGAACTTGAGATTTATGTCATCACTTAGCACCTTCTCACGGGTGAAGCATATATGTATCTCAATGTGCTTCATCCTCTGATGTTGAACCAGATTCTTAATCAAGAGTAATACAACTCTGGCCACCACATAGAAGAGGAATACTTCCTTTAACTTCCATGTGTATCTCTACCAATAGCCATTGCAGCCACATGGCTTCTTTACTTCTTCCATTGTACTTCTCTACCTCAGTAGAAGAAATGGAGACTGTTGATTGTATTTGTTGTTCCAAGTAATGGTTCCTACACCAAAAAACTTGAACACATATCCAATATATTTTATAACACAACATCAGTATGGTTAGAATCACAAAATCCATATAAGATAGCATTTTCATTCTTAGTATAATGTAACCCATAATTGATTGTTCCTTTAATATATCTAAAAATTATTTTTGCAAGATTCCAATGATCTCTAAAAAAGGTTCCTACATAAACCTTGAAGTAATTCCTACTATATAGGAAATATCTGATCTAGTTATAGTTAGATAAATCAAACTATCAACTAACAACATATATAAAATAGGATCAACCTTTTTCATATGCAGATTTAGGGTCAATATTTATTTCAACTTCCATTGAAGTAGAAAATGGTTTACAATCAATCATAAGAAACTTTTTCAATACAATGGTTGCATATTGTGTTTTGAAAAATAACAATAGAATGAAATACAGTCATACAAAGAACATGATGTGAGAGACCTAACTCATTCATTTCAAAGTACTACTTCAATTTCTCTTTAATCCTATGAATTAAATTAGAATTGTCACCAGTCATAAGAAAATCATCAACATATATACATATAATGATAATATGTGAGCCTTATTACTTAATGAATATATCATTGTTAGAAGAACAATTAACAAAACCTAACAGTTTAAAGAAGGAAACAATTTTCACATACCAAGCTCTAAGAGCTTGTTTTAAACCATACAAGGATTTCTCAACTTACAAACATAGTTTTCTTTACCAGTTTCTTTAAATCCTTTAGGTTGAAACATGTAAAGTTCTTCTTTTAAATCACAATTCAAAAAAATATTTTTCTTATCCATTTGGTGGATTTCCCACCCAAATTGAGCAGCAATTACAAATAAGGCCCTAACAATACTCATTTTAGCTATAAGGGAAAATGTCTCAACATAATCAATACCAGGATTTTATGATTAAAACCTCTAGCAACAAGTCTAGCTTTATGTTTGTTAATACTACCATCAACATTATATTTTACTTTGTATATCCACCTAGACCCTATAATAATTTGAATCTCAGGTTCATACAAGGTAATTAATGCATGGTACATATGATGGCTTCTGGTCATTTTCCTAAGGTTAATAGGATTTGAACTTTCTAACATAGATTGAGCCCAATTTAATTTCTTATCTAGGAAGATAAGAGTTTCAGAAACATCTATAACATCAAAACATCATCATGACCATTTACTAAATCAGAATCAAAACCATCATTTAGAAGCATTTAATGAAGTAACTTCAAGAGAAGAAGACAACACATGTAAACCTTTCACTAGATTATATCTATACATTTCATATAAGCTTCGATAATTAACATGTCCTAACCTTACATGCCATAGTTTTGAATTATTCAAACTCTGAGATATAAAACAAGATGTAGAAGAGAAATCATCAAAAAATATATAGACCATTTCTTTGAATTCATTCAGCTATTATACTCTCATTACTATTTTGATATACCAAGTATCCTTCATGCATAGATTTTAGTGTGTCCATATCGGATTTTCGATATTACCAATGTGTAGAAGGTACTCATTTTCACATTGCGTAAAATCATAGAAAGAGCCTCCTGCATTTGTTGCAAGAATGCATTCATGTTATCTACAGTTGCTTGATGACCGGTGGGAGTCAACCTCAGATCCAGAAAAAATTCATCCAGAGTTTCCTCGCCATAAATTCTGTTTTGACCCAAATGTTGTAGTTGGTTTCATTCAGGATCTAGGTTTTGTCAAGACAGAAATAGCTGGACGCCATTGTTTTCCTAAACCTGTAAAACACACCCCATTATAATATACAAAAATCCAAGAGTTAATACATATTTAATAGTAAAAAAAACACTTTTAATAAAATCAGATCTAAATTTTATAGATCTAAAGAAATATTTGATCATAACTAATTATGTCATTACAATGCATTATAATTAACCTCACATGATCAAAATAATTTCAATATTTTTTATACCCTAGATTTATATAAAAAATATTTCCAACCATATAGAAGTGAAGAAGAGACCCCTAAGAATGCATAACTTCAAATATTCCGAATGAAAAAAAAATTAATGTAGACAAAGATCCGGCCAACTTAAATTTGATGTCTAAATGACCATGTCATAATGACTTAGTTTTTGGTCTGTCGTGACGGTCATTTGACCGTCAATTTTAACACAATGAAAGTTTCTTAGAACCTATGAGCTTAAATTTGATGTTTAAATGACCGTCATATTGTCTTATGTTTGGTCTACTGTGATGGTCATTTGACCGTCAAATTTAATGTCAAAACTTTGTGTATTTCCAGAATGTGAAATTCTAAAATTTCTTCTTCTGTATAATATTAAAAAGGTTATATTTTAATACATTATAATAGCCTATTATAATTTATAATATAAAAATATATACACTTTTTTTTTAAAAAGATGTATATAGTTTATAGAATGTAAATAAAAAACAACATATGGTTCATAAAAATTATAAACTATAGTATAAGTTTTTTTTATAAAAAACACAATGACCAAATAAAAAATATCAGGCCACTTGGTATGTAATTATTATTTTAGGTTTTTATAAACATAAACTATGCCAAGGTCAGCCCACATTAATATGACATGATAATTTGGAAACATAAGTTAGGATATTAGTTTTTTTTAATTAAACATGTCATACTTACCAATGCCACGTGAAAAACCTAAGAAAATGCCATATGATTTAAAAAACTACTTAGGTTTTAAGTTTAAAATTTTTTTATATCTCACTTAGAAAAAAGAATGGGGCCGCTTTAGAGTTGAAGTAGTTTTTACGGTTTAGGTATCCATTATTTTTTTTTTAATGAACAAGTATAGGATTAAACTTAGTAATATTGATTACTAAGGCCACCAACCTTCAACTACCCACCATTCATACGTCAGGCATTAATATTAAAACAATGTTTTATAGTTTAGGTATGTTCAAAAGTGTTTTTTTACAGAGCCCATACGAATGGGGTAGTTATAAACTATAGTATAAGAACTATATAAAATATATAGTTTTCAAATTATATAAATTTTAATACGATGTTTATATAAGTTATTATATAAACCTTATTCTATATATTTTTTAATTAAAAAAAATTTAGTTATAGATTAACTATAAACTATAGTTTTTCAAATCAAATTCTTTTAAAGGGGTCCAAAGAATACGGTATGAATTTACCTTCCAAAATATTTAACCTGCAAACATTTGAAATTATAGAAAACATGAAAATTATTTCATATAGTAATAAATCATTTCCTTTTCTGTATGTGATTTTCACGCAGGTAAATATTTGAAGCCCCTTTCACCTGTGCACACATCAATCTCCAAACAAACATTAATTCCATATAATTTACAAAATGTAAATGAAAGTAAGAATCATATCATATTACATCTCCCCCCCCAAAAAAACAATTAGGGATTTAAAATTGCCCCTAAAAGTTTTACCAAGAGTTTAATTGCACAAATGTAGTGCCAAAATAAATTGGGGAAAAAAAGAAGGGGACCAGATACTTTTAAATACCCTTTCGGGTTGGTTGAAAAAAACGTACAAATTAAATAAATAAAATACAAAACATTTGATCTTAATTTATTTAATTTACCTCGCTCTGTTACCATGTTAGAATTTGAGGATTCTAATAAATACGGATTTAATCAACTTACATATTATATAATGTTACAATAAATATTTAAATAAAGATTACATCATAACATAAGTAAATAAAGAAATACTTACAGGAAATAAATAACACATGTGACACAATATTTATAGTGGAAAACCCCAATAGGGTAAAAACCACTTTGAAAATAACCTTTTACTTCAGAGAACTTATTTTACATCCAGTAAGATCACCTCCTCCTTTAAAACCCTATTTACCAAGGGTAAAACCAAATCACTTGATTTGCACACCTTTGATATATTTCTCGAATATATCAAATGAGGACCTAAAGTCCTTTTTATATAAGGTGATCAGGTATGTCTCCCGACCCACCTTTTCAACCTAAAATGGTTGACACATACACCTAGGTTTATAATATTTAATATTAGAAATATAATCATTTCATGATATTAAATATTTAACCTAAAGTATATACCTAGATTAGCATATTTAATAATATAAATATAAATATTAAATATTATTAAATATTAACATATATATTAGTGATGGACCCATATACATTAAGGGTTGGCCAAACAACTTAATCCGTGTGTTCCAACAAATGTATGGTTCCTTAGTATGAGTGGTTAGCTTACCTTTATGTCGGGTTATCTATTTCATGTTGTGAGGGAGTAATGAGATTATCTTTTATGTAAGTTTTGAAAATATTATTTTCCTTCTGTTGTTAAATTTGTATTATCATTATTCATAGTTGCTAAAATAGATGTTTTACATATGCATGTGTTCTTTCCTCATGCTAAATTAATTGTGTGTTGAATCAAATTCAATATATCCTTTATGTATGCTCAAGTTTAACGAAGAAACGTACTCCCTGGTTTGTGGTGTTTTGTACCCTTTTCTAAGTTGCAATAGGTGAAGGTGTCCAATGATACAAGCATCCTACCCACATTAACCCTTCCAGATATTAAACATCCCTTTATTTCGTGCATCACTATCCTTAGTATAGTTAAATTTCTATAAAATATCTTTCCTTAAAACTCATGAATATTTTAGCCTAGGATTAGATATTCATTTTATTACACTAGGAGTAGTACAGCACTTAGTTTAGGAAGAGGAAGCTATCCTTCTTTAGAGGTTCACCTCGATCCCAAGTCCCATAGCTTGAGAGGTGATCCAATGTGTCCCAATCACACCGAACATCCTAACAACATCCTGTCCATTCGAGGGGTGTAGTGATTTGGTGACAACACTCCTTTCGGTTTCCTTCATCCTACCCATTGATTATCCCCAATGGATCTCTAACCTTGTTCCTTTCACAAAAGTGACAGGGGGACTCCACATTTGCATGGATTTCCATGACCTTAACTTAGCTTGCCCAAAAGATGAATTTCCTTTTCCTAGTATTGACCAACTAGTTGATCTCACCACCGAACATGAAATGATTTCACTCATGGACAGTTTCTTAGGTTATAACCAAATATTACTCACCCTGGAAGATCAACAAAAAACCACCTTAATCACTCCTTGGGGGACCTTCTACTATCGTTTCATGCCCCTTGTCCTTAAAAACCCTAGTGTTACATATCAGCGGGCTATGACTTATATATTTCATGACATTATGCATTGCATATTAAAAGATTGCGTTGATGATATCCTTGATAAATCAAAACATCAGGCTGAACACCTTACAGTCCTTAAGGTCATCTTCGACCGTCTCATCAAGTACTATGTTCACCTTCAACCTAAGAAGTTTGTCTTCATTGTTCTCTCCGATAAGCTCCTTGATTTTATTGTTTCTTTGTGTCTCATTAAATTTGAGCCCACTAAAATCAAGGCTATTCTCGAAACACCTCCACCTACTAACCTTTGTCAACTTCATAGTTTTTAAATCAAGTTACAATCTATTGATCACTTTATTTCGTAGATTTTCGACCACTGTCATCCATTTCATCATCTCCTCAAAAGGATGTCTCCTTCAAATGGGATGATGAATGCGACAAAGTCTTTGACACCTTAAAATAGTACCTCCTCCAACCACCTGTGCTCATTCCCCCTAAGGATGACCAACCATTTTACCTTTACATTTATGCTATTGATCATTCATTAGGTGTCATGCTCACTCATCATGACGAGCAACACAAGGAACAAGTGATTTATTACATAAGTCCTGCGCTTTTAGACTACGAAACTATATGTACTCACGATAAGAAACTCTGCTTAGCCTTAGTTTTTTTCACCACTAAAATTTTTCATTACCTACTCAACCACAACGCCTTTGTTATCACCAATATTGACCCCTTACATTACAAGTACACAAAGCCCTACCAACATCAACGTGCGGCACGTTTTTCTCATGCTTCTTACAGACCTAGATCTTGAATTACTCCATCAAAATTATATCAAAGGACAAATAATTGTTGAACAACTCACAAACACACCTCTCTCTGGAAATCAATCCTCTAACTTTGATTTCCCTGATGAATCCATTGCTACTCTCTCTTTGGATGATACCATTTACCAGATGACCTTATTCTTCGATGCTTCAAAATTTTTAGCATGGGGGGTGGTGCCAGAGTTATCCTCATTCCTCTTGATGGTGAGCCTATGTCATTATCTTTCAAACTAGATTTTGATTGTACTAACAATATTACCTGAATATGAAGTACTCATGTTAGGCCTTGAATCCGCCATAGCCTTAGACATTAAATCAATTAATATCTTTGGAGACTCTCAACTAGTTGTGAACCAAGTTAATGGTATATACCAGTGTCATAATGAGATACTTCAAAAATATAAGCATCATGTTGACATACTTTTGACTACCTTTGACAATTATGAACTTTAAACCACCCCACATTCCACTAATAAATTTGTAGCTACCATGGCCTTTCTGGCTACTCAAATCCTTTTTTCACCCCTCTGACTCAAAAATTTTTGTCACCGTACAAAGGTTGCAATCATCTTCTTATCTATTTTGAGACATCAACCTTGTAGGAAACATTGAAACTAACCCACTTGATATTTCGTATAATAATTTTGTTGACTACCTTTCCCTTTCCATTTTGCCTCCAGACCTGACACACAATGGACAATGAGCCATTCTCAAAAGTGTCTCTCGCTATGTCATCATGGGTGGTATTATTTATAAATCTTGTTTTGACGCTATCCTCTTACGATTTCTTATGAGTTCTTAAATTCCATACACCATCAAGGAAGTTCATGACAACATTTGTGGGGGTCACTTCAATGGTTTAGTTATCGCTAAACACATTATTCTCTTGGACTATTACCGGTGAACCCTAAACCATGATTATTGTGACTATGTCAAGCATTGTGTGAAGTGTTGGTAACATGCTAATCTTCATCACACCCCAATTCATTCCTTACAAGGCACGTAAGACCTTTGCAATTTCTCTCAGTGGGGTTTGGATCTTTTCAAATAGATCAATCCTCATTCCTCTCAATGTCGTGAATGGATTATTACCGCTACTAAATATTACACTACATGGGTAAAAGTCATACCTCTTATTTCTACAAAAGCTGAGAAAAATATGTGAATTCATCAATCATCACATCATTTGTTGCTTTAGTGTTCCTCACCGCCTCATCACTGATAATGGAAAACAATTCAAAAATAAAACCCTACGGAAACTTTATGATGCCTTCGGCATTCAACTAATTTTTTCTTCACCTTACTATCCTCAAAAGAATGGCCAAGTGAAATCAACCAACAAAATCCTTAAACAAAATTCTTATAAAAGTGGTTGACGATACTGGAAAGGATTGGCACACGCACATTCCTTTTTCCTTATGGGCTTATCGCACTAATATTTTTGCCTCAACTATTGTCACACATTTCTCTTTGGTCTATGGTAAAGAGGTGGTTTTACCTCTCGAAGTCCAAATTCCATCGCTTCGTATCTCACTCAAAGATATGCTCAACGATGATTATTTTTTCCAAGATCATTTGGCACAACTCGAGTTATTAGATGAACATCATCTCAATGATCTAAATCACCTCCAAATCTACCAAAAACCTATCAAACATTCCTATGATAAACGTGTCTAAGAACGAACCTTCCAGGTCAGTAACCTCATCCTGAAAGAAAATCAACATGTAACAAAAGCAGAGAACAGTAAATGGGGAAAAAATTCTCCTAATTGACTTGGACCCTATATCTGCTACTCATACATATGGATCAAGTGCTTATCGTTTATCTTGACTCAAAGGTAAACTTGAACCTGAGCCCCTCAATGCCTTGCATATTCGACCATTCTACCATTCTATTTTTGAATCGAGTCCTAGATAACCTTATGCCTATTAAACGCTTGTCCCTTGAGCACCATTCACCTTCCACCTACCTACTTTAAGGATCAACAACCAAACAAGCATCATGTGATTACCTATCACATTTCAGCCTTATCTTAAATATGATCACCACAATTCTACTCATGGCATGATTCTCATAGATAATTTTCATCCTTATCAAGGATGGAATCACATGGTCATTCATTACTTAAAACCTCTCTTTCATAGCTAACCCTTGTGTGTTATGGTTTTGTCTTCATAAAAGATACATATACTTCTCTACAGTCTTTTCCATGACCTAAACGTCCAAAAAACAATTCAAAAGTAATATACGAGATTTTCTAATTCAAAAATCCTTTATTCAAACTTCTCGTAAAAATATGACTCCCTCAAAAAGAACATCTAATATTTCTATCTTGTTGTTATAAATAGACTGTTCCCTCGAAGGATAGCTATACAAAGCTAGCCATATTGTATATAGTCTATCACAAAAAGAAGACTATTCCTACAAAAATAAAATAAAATAAAAATATTATGAAGCTTCCCACATTGATCAACTTTATGAATACCTCAAGGAGATACTCTACTCATCCCACATATACTTTCCGCATCAATCAGTCTATAAAAACAAAAGAAAAAAACAAGAAAAAGATGACTTTTTTGTCATGGACTTGACTATTTTGATCTTGGGTATTTTGCCAAAGAGGCATGCTACCTCACACTAAGTTACACTAAACCAACTTATTTCACCTCACCGCCCTTTCTTTTTAATTTCCTACCTACTCAATGGGCGTGCCGCAAATGTGACATTTCGTGATCATGTGACCTCCTTCACCCCTAGAACAGTCAATCATGTATTGCCTTTTAGGGTTTTATGTTCATACGCCAATATTTGGTATGATAGACTTATCATGGTTCTTATCAATTAGGTGGATTTTTTGTCTCCTCTTACCATTCACCTCTTTTCTTACTTATTGATTCTCCTACATAGGACTAGACCGACGACACCTACATTTTAGGAATTCATCTTTCACCAAACTCACCCATGCATATTCAACCTCAACTCAACCATGCATGTGAAATAGACTCAACCATGCCTAAATGATCTAAACTCAAACATGCCTACATGACCTAAACTCAACCATACCTAAATGAGATAAACTCAAACATGCCTGAATGACCTAGACTCGATCATGCCTACAACCAACCAACCCATTCTTCTACCTCATCATATTATTCCCTAGCTTATGGGAGAACTACATCAGCCTAAGGCCCCTTTTCACCAGGGCTATATAGGAAGCACTTTGAGGGCATGGGGCCCTTGGAGGTTAGCTTGGCCACTCTTTCCCCTAACCAATTTTTTCCCATTTTTACATGCACATTCTACCTTAGTGATTTTCCATTTTTAACAAAACTGTGAAATTAAACAATCATAAAAACATACATACCTACCATTTTTTAACATCACCATCTCATACATCAATCATTTAACATTTCTATGATATCAAATATTTGGACATTTACACCACATCATACATATACATCATCATTTATTTTCCATAATAACAATAACTTGGAAATTAAATCAAACACAAAACCATGACCAAATTATGCCTAAAATCACCTAAACTCCACCATGACTATACCTGACTCCATCATGCCTACATGAACTTGACTGCCTAAATCACCTAGACTCCACCATGCCTATACCTATACTCCATCATGCCTAAATGACCTTGACTCTATCATGCCTACATGACCTCGACTGCCTAAATCACCTAGACTCCATCATGCCTAAATAACCTTGACTCCACCATGCCTAAATACCAGACTCCACCATGCCTATACCTAACTCTATCATGCCTACATGACCTCGACTCAATCATACCTAATTCAACTAGTTTCCATTTTACACAATAACAATGGAAATTAAAAACAAGTACATCATTCATCTAGTCAACATCATCAACTATATAAATGGGAGATTCTATGTATCAATACATATATACACAGATATATAATAAATATTAGTATCTCAAAAAATATCATGTACAATCTCACATCTTCAGCATGCAGGCTAGTATATATATCAAAAATCAAAATATCACATCTAGATATCAATCATCACCCCACCTAATACCCTCATTTCCATTATCACCTGTCTCATCCTCCTGGCCCTCTGTTGGGCCCAGTATCTGAGCACTCATAACCTCACCATGGCCATGTCTCTAGGCTCGATAACCCCTTGTGTTACCAGAAGTTGTGATTCTTGGATCTTGTCTACTCACTAGCTACTTGTTAGGCTTTGAACTGGCATATGAGGGCACATCAATCCCTACGGTGGATAGATGATCCTAATAGTAGCGAGCCTTATTCAAGGCATCCCTGAACCTCATCATCGACAGATTCTGAGGTGTTGTCATGGGTCTCACTGCAACCTGTGAACTCTACCCTACTAATAATGGTCATGCGGCCTCTATCCTGATGTATTGTCCCCCTGCCTATGCCATGGGAATATTCTGACCTCGTGAAGGTGTCTGTAATATGGGACCATACCCTTGGGTCCTATGGGGGTACATGTGTTGTAACCTAGGCCTGTAAGGCCGCTACCTGTACCTATGTCATGGCTAACTAGCCTTGTAAACCAGCCAACATTTACATGTAAGGTGGCCACATGTCATCCATCCCCATATCCACCCTGTGCGGGTGCATGCCCCTGTGCTACCTGGGCCTGTAGGGCCATCACCTGCAGCTTGAAAAAGTGGCCACATATGCCTCTGACCCTATCATTTGTCCCTGCAACCCTGTAATTTGTGTCCTATAAGATGCACCCACCTGACCCTATAATGTATCTCTCTGCACTATGACAATAGCTAAATCGGGTTGTCCCTAGCCTCAACAGTGTTGCCATCCATAGTTGTGTCACCCACCACTACCCGTATCCATCAGTGACTCCCACGTATCAACAATCCACCTATCTCATACCTACTCCTCCTACCCTGTAGGAACACTTGAATGTGGTGGAGACTTGGGTCTCTCCACGTCATCTCTAATGTACTGTGGGAATGGCATGGGGCACATCCTTTCGTCATAGTCCAAACTACCATCTGACCCTATCCACGGGTATCATCTCATGCTCCCCGACACATTGCCCCTGTATCCATATAAGTAGTTGACAGCTTCTCTAACTCCTCAACCATGCTTCTGTATGATGGATAGTCCACATATGACCTCCACACGATATTAATTACCAAAAAGTCCCTCCAATCACTTCCTTGTAGTATGACACATCATATATGTCCCTCGCCACCCTTAGTTATCCACCGACTAGTACCCATCGTCTAAAACCAACTCTAAGAACAAGCCACCCCCGAACCAATCTTGTCATGGAAAACCAATTGGGCGCACGCTACAGGATGTGCTTGTATGCCCAGCAGTGTAATAAATAGGTACTGCAGATACCAAATCTCCTCAATCTCCCATAGGCCCATAGCTCCCTATACAGTTAAACTAGGAAAGGTTGGTGCCCAAACAAAGCGTATCCGCTCCTCGATAACATATCCTATAGCACCCCCATCAATTCTCACGTGGGAATCTACCTACCCTCAGAATCTAGTAGATGCAAAACATCCCACTGCCACCATCATCAACACTGAATAGCCTAGTCTCTTATGGATAGGCTGCATGCATATCTCCATAAGTGAGACTCATGATGTGATACCTCATCTCGCCCATCACCTCACCAAATATCTGCCACTATCGGCTCCACTGATTCCTCAGATGAAATGGAATATACTGGCTCCCCAACAATAGGAAGTCATGCATGATCCTGTACACATTTCCTCCAAGGTGACGATCATCTCGCCCATCGATAAGTGAAAGGTATTGGTCATGGAATCCCATCTATCAATGAGAGAAACCATCAAACTATGATCCTCGGGATATACACCTATAGCGTCAAATCGTCAATAAGTCCAATATTGGTCATGTGCTCCCACTCCTCTTTAGTCACACTAGGCTACATATGTACCAGTAGGGGTGGTACTTTTTCCCTCATCCTCAGTTGATCTCTCGCCTACATCACCGAACACGACCTTGTCAAAACTGGACCACCTCAAACAACCTATTACCCACTACATAATACCCAACCACATCAATCATGCCTACCCCCTTTACTTAATTCACCTACAAACCTATTGTCCCTTATCATCATTACCCACTAACTTCGTTCATCTCACCTACTTACCTATCCCATGTCGCCAAAATAACATTTTACCCTTTTCCCTCTACATAAATCTTCACCTACCCCTTCCTTGCCTATTTTACTTTACTACCTAACCCTTCTTTAACGTATTTACTCTTAATCATGATCATCATTGGTCACCTTGACTGTCATCCATCCTTTTTGACTAGACATCGATCACCCAAACCTTGACCAATGTCAACCAAAGCCAACCGACATCGGCCAACCCATGACCAACATCGGTCTCTATTTTGGCCAAAAAATAAAACCCCCATCCCCATTATCAACAAATTCACAAAAAATTACCTAAATACCTACTCCCAACCTACCCAAACCTATTCTAGCTTCATTACCAACCCTATTAAGCTACATTGGACCTTCCCCCTACCTCATTTCATTCATTTTTAACCACGATTTCACAAATTAACATTACACCCAAATTTTACACAAAACGATTTCAACAAACTCTCTTTCAATCAAATAAAGGATTCGGATTGACTCCTACCTCATCTCAGCACCGTGTCCACAATGGCATGTCTAGCTATTGTGTCAGTGGTCCACCCACTCCCTCTCCTACCTCTGTCATACCAAAATCAACTCCTCACCTCACAACCAATCGAATCGATTGACTCGATCTCATGGACCTACAAATTGAATGTCAATCACTGGCTTTGTGGCTCGCCAACTCAGCTTAGACATCTTGTACTGTCATTTCCCACTCCTCAGCTTCTCCTCTATGGTTTTTTAAAAGTGGAAAGGTTAAATAGAATCCATAAAAAAGTGTATTTTTCCATTATTAACCCCAAATCAACATGACACACGTCGGTCATGTCGTGCCCTAGCCAACTGACATCAGTTAAGATTTAACTAGCATCAGTCACTCGACATAACCATTTTACCCACCCCATGCCCATTCTGCCTAATAACCATTATTGATTCAACAACTTTTGACCTTACCAACACCTATTACACCTTACCTGCAAGCCTACATTACATGTACATTTCCTTAACTACATTTAGGGACATGTTATTTATCTATACATCGGCCTTACCTATGCCCTGACCTATATATCCTGACCTAAACTGCCTTTTGTGACACTTGAATTTGTGTACTTGTTATACCTTGCAATGTTGTTACCCGTGTTGTTTAGCCTAATGAACTTACCTTGCCTAATGATGTGATGTTTATCCCGACCATACATTTGGTGTCATGGAATAAAACCTATTACCTATTCCTACATCGAACCTCATTGTACTTCATGACCATATCCTATACCTTGGATACCTAAATCATTTCAACCTTGTTTGGATAAACCTATCGTCCTTTTGACAACGTAGAGTTTGCAAGCTCTTCCACCTGGTATCGTATCACAATCTATACATGTGTGTGTGTTTAATGACCATTACCAAGTACCCAATATGACCACTACCCATTACCCAAAATGACCATACCCTTACCTACTGACCCTTATTTTCATCATTCACCTATTTATCAAACCACTCCCTGAATACTTTTCCAACTTAATCGGTTCGTAGTTTGAGGGAGATCACCTTCAGCCCTACTTGGGGAAACCTAACCTCCTCTTATACCTAGGACATTGACTCCTTGTTTTTGTCAGCATCACTTACCAATACAAGCTACATGATAAAAAGGGGTAAATGTAGACACAAAATTTAGGTCATACTCCCCTTGATCCCCTTTTATCAATTAACGTAATGTGTTCACCTAGCCATGACCCATTTGCCCTGCATTCATATTAATTTAATTACTTACAATTGAATTAATTTTCATCCTCAAACATTATTAATTACTTTAATTAAGTTAATTTACACATCACCTAGACACCTCACCCTAGACCCATTTTAGGGGCATTTAACTCATAATGATCGAGTCATCACTCTCATCACTGAGTCATCACTCCCAGTGTTGAGTCACCACTTACCCTAACTAACTGATACTTCTTCCTAAAACCTAATTGGACTTCATCTATGACCTTCCTACTTTCTCTCACGTGAACACCACTACCCTAAGTGGACTCAATCAGAATCAGACCAAAATAGTAAAGATCTGCCTATTTTTGGTAAACCTAGACTTTCTCACTCTAACTGATGCCGATTATCCCTCGACCGACGTCGGTAACCTAACCACCATCGGTTACCTTATATACACTTTCAAAACTCCTTACATGGGTTAATCATTTAGTTATTGGAGCCTTATTGCATTCAAGCATGAATCCTCAAGCCCTCGTGCATCCAGATGACGAACACACACAACCACTATGCAAGAAAAAGCATCTGGTTCATCTTTCTATAGTAGTGGAAAACTCACGGAAGCACAGAGGCCATATTTCAGTGGCACTGAACATAAAATATCTTCACGGATCAACTACCATCTTCCTCCACCTCCCAAGATCTGCAAGACATCAAGTAAGTATTGTGATCCTAATCATTTTACTTATTCCTTTTGTAGATCTTTGGTTTTCTTTCAGTAGTTTATTTCCTTTGTTTCTTGTACATCACCTTCATCCCACCAACCCACTATTCAACCATCCCAAGCCTTTTCACCATTCTAAACCTATTTCTTAGTATCCATGAGTCTTCTCAACCATATTATGACCCAAACCATATTACCCTCACTCTCTATGAAATCACAAAGAGAGCCTAAAAACCTTTGTTTAATAATTTATTATCAAATTTCCCCTACCAACATCGGTCACCTTAATCATCGTCGGTCTCCCCTCTCTACCAATATCAGTCACCAGACCAATATCGGTCACTGTGTTTTCTGATAACCTTCACTAAACTTCCTCTAAAATCACTTAAATTCCACCCAGACCCTACCAGATACCTTTTTGACCTTACCTAACACCCCTATGACCTATCCCAACCATAAAACATACCTTTCATGATACTATATTAGTTTAGATTTTAATACTTTTTTTAATCTAGATTTTTGATAACGTTTTGAGATACCTAAATCAAAGTGTTGGCAATAGGACCTTTACTTCTCATATTTACTTTCATTAATTGGATAAAAATAGAGGATTGACAGCCATTCATAGAAGCATAACGCTTCTCAGATCTATCCTTGTTAGGCAAGTCTTCTGACTCTTGTTATTTAATATCATTTGGTGGTCTTGCTTTGTATCTACAGGTAGTCCTTCCCAGAAAAAAATTATTTCTCTACAATCAGCTTGGCTAAAGTCAGTAATGCATGCATTTAACCTACCATCTACATAATCACAAGTATTCATCCTTGACCTTTACCTTATCTGTTTTATCGCACAACAATTCGGTGTGAAACACAAAAATTTCAAATTTTTGAATTTAATCTAATATTAATGAAATTTAACAGATTTTGTTATTTATTTTTCCTTGATTCATTTACGGTATAAATTTAAAACTATAGAAATTAGTGTTCTTATCTGTAATGTATTCAACACGTTATTTATTTTTCAGCAATAGTTATTAATGGAAGTCAAATATTTCAAATCCGTTGATAGTTCATGTTCAGCAGAAGTTATTAATGAATTAGGTATTTCAAATTTTTGAAGTTAATTCATTTTTTGTAGTTGTGCAGCATTTTTATGGGTGGATTTTCAAAGTTTGACGCTTTCATTTTGGGTGGCATTTTTTAATCTATGAGTACATTATATAAATGTTTTTTGAATGATTCAGTTTTTGTTTCTCTATTTTCCTTATAACCATGTGTTGCATGTCGAGCATAATATTCATGAATTCACTAATAGATACTTACTGTGAGGATATAGTTGCAGATGTTTCTAACATGAAGTAAAATCCTAGGCATTTTAACAGATAATTCAAATGTTTCTTAAGGGAATAATTCAAACGAGGACACAGTTGCAGGTTAGGATATAGATGTGGGAAAGGATACAGTTGCATGTGATTATATTGCATAGATAAATTAAAAAATGAAATTAATTACATCCCAGGTTTTTTTCAAAACATCTTTGTTTCATATTCTCTACAATTCTAATGAAAATAAAACCCTTGAACTAGAACTTTTTTCTAAATGAAGTTACAGTTATAAACGTTTTTATTTTCTTTAAATGATTCAACGTAACAAGTGCAAACAGATAAAAAGATGCCTGTTATTTTTATTTTAATGAGATTACGGAAGTTTGATAAGTACATTTGTATGTGTTCAAAAACTAGAGTGACTATTTTATCTGTAATTGTTGTGTCTGTGTCCATTTCTCTCCAAATGTTATGTTTGTGTCTCTTTCTCTACAACTATTGCATTTATTTATCTTTCTCTAATTGATTTCCAAATCCCTATCCTCTTCCACCACTAATTATCTCAACATATATTTCTCTTATGGACTTCCAAATCCCTATCGTCTTATTTCTTTTCCTATAGACTATAAAATAGTTAACAAGATCAGTTCAACAAAATTGACAAGTTTATCCTTATCATCGTTCCCAATTAAATATTAGATATATAAGAACCCAAATGATTATGATAGACCTATAACACCTGGTCAAAATAAAACAAACAAATGAAACCTAAATAATTCAAAAAACATTTATATAATGTACTCAATTTATTAACAAATACCACCAAAAATGAAAGCGCCAAATTTTCAAATCTTGAAAATTCACCCATAATAAATGTTCCTCAACCTGACCAAAAACAAATTATCTTCAAAAAATTGAAATACCAAATTCATTAATAGTTTTCACCAAAAAATAACTTTCATTGGAGTTGAAATATTTGACTTCCATTACCAACTTCAAAAATTTGAAATACCCAAATGATTATATATGTTACTCACTTGATTGATTTCAAATACCAAAATTATAAGAATGTAGATTTTATACATTTTAAATGTATACTGCTAAAAAAATAGAAAAAATAAAATATAATACCTTTTAAATTTCTAGAAAACATTACAAAATTACAATTATATTGCAAATTTAACAATATCATGAAATTAGTAATTAACGTATTTGAAAATTGAGTTAATTACTTAATAATATCTACTAATAATATATTAGTATAAATAGTAGAATTATAATTTGCATCATATTAAATTATTTTAAAAATAATATAAGCTTGAACTAAATATAGTCAAACAAAACCATTTCAAAATTTCTTATAAACCTGATTAAATTCAAAAAATTGAAATCCTTGTTTTTATTAATATGATAGTATGAGAATGAATAGAATGGGTAGATGTCCATTCTCATAAAGTAAATATAGAAGGAATGAGAAGGATAATATTATGAGAATGAAAATAATGGGAAGATATACATTCTCATATTATAGGGAATATAAAAGGATGAGAATGATGATTATATGAGAATGTATAGAATGATAAAATGTCCATTTTGATAAAGGGGATATAGAAGGAATGAGAATGATGATTGTATGAGAATGAATAGAAATGAGCGGATTTCCATTCTCATATTATAGGAAATGATTAGGATGGGCATATTTCCATTCAGAATATTCAGGAAATCTAGAAGGAATGAGAAAGATGAATGTATGAGAATGAATAGAATGGGTAGATGCCATTCTCATATAATAATATATGATTACAATGGCATATGTCCATTCTAAACATTTAGCCAATATGGAAGGATTGAGAAATATTATTGTATGAATAATTAATAGAATTGGAAGATCTCCATTCTCATATGTATTTTACATGATGAAGCTATATTGTAGATTAAATGTTTCAAAAACTAATAGAAACATATAAATAAATAAATAAAATTAATTGTGGTTTCTTACCCATATATGGTTCCTAATCCTCCTAAAAGCATCTATCACATATTTTTCAATAATATTCACATCACAGTATGCATGAACAAATTCTTGTTGAATAGAACATATATAAAAATAATCTTAAACAACAAATGTTAGAAGTCCGTGTGGAATTTTTCTCTAAATAATTCTCTGAATTGAGAAACAATTTATCTTTAACTACAAACAAAAATAACTAAAATTAATTTTAATTTTTACAAATTTTGGCATCACAAAATAAAATAATAAATTAAAATAACTGAAAATTTTTAGAAAATGAAAATAATATAAACTTACCTCCCCTGATCATATCATAAAAATTTGTATGTCCTCTTTTACATACAACTTGATTCAAAGACTTCCTAATACTCAATATTTTTATAGATTTGTTCTGAGAAAATATGGTCAGTCATCATCAAAATTAAGTTCATATTACCAACCGTCCTCAATGCTTTAGGGGCTATCTCCTCAAAAATTATCGGGTTGGCTTCCACTTTCCTTAATCTACGACTATAATACCCTATATTTGGTCTGATACACTTGGTAATGTAAATTATTACAATTTTTAAGACAATTGGACTGGTCACACATTTTTAACTCTTTATTCATAAATTTCCACCAATCTCCACATCAAGGATAACTTTCAATCTACACATGATTCTCATAACACCTTAACAATATATGTATATATATATATATCCTTTCTCTATAATGATTTTTGACCTCTATGTATGTTTCATAGAAACCTAGATAGTTTCATTTCCAAAACTATCCACCTGGTCAATTTGGTTTATGAAACATGCCTCTTGAGTCAATTTCATAAACAAAAATAACCACCTATAGAATCATCCCCTAATATTCCAATTGTCAATTTGTGAAATTGATATTTCTTCATAGGTCATTCTAAGAGTGAATTTTGGGTCAGATTTGGGTAGTTAATGAACTAAATACTCATTTATAAGTAAATGTTGTAGGATCTATACACATCACCTGAAAACCTTGGAGATCATTTTTCAAAGGATTCATATTGTCCTAAATCTTCCAATATAATCCTAGTGTATACCAAGATCAAAATCTTAAGAACAAAGGTCAAATATGTATGTTTTCAGGTGTCATGTGCCTAGTGAAGGAACATTCTAAATTGTAAGAGTTGTCATTTTTATGTGACCATGTGTACATTTAGGTAATAATTATTTCACTAATACTTATGCCTCATAAATCATTATATAAGGTATTTATTTTCCATGCACCTTTGGTATATTGAAATATCTTAAAGGGTTTAAGATATGTTTTTTGTACGAATTCATCGTTCATGTGAATTTTGAGTGCACCGATAAGAACTTATCCATATGAATTTATTATTTATGTACCTTAGAGATGGGATAGTATAGCTATGGGTATAGTGGAAGCCTCCACAATTATTTCCTTAAAATATTGGACTATGATTATTAATTATGAACAAGATAAGTATATTAAAGAACCTAATGACCAAACACACCCTCACCTAGGTATTCCAAATATATCTTGGTATGTTTAATAGACATGCACATATTTTTATTATTCTAGTTTAGGATAGAATAACTAATGGGTACATCTAGTAAACTTGTGTATAGTTTTTTTGTTCTAGTTTAGGTAATACACTGAGAAGGTGTGAAACTTTGATAAAAAATGTTTTAAAAATATCTCTCATACCATGAGGAATTCATTTTACTGACTAAAAAACGGGCCAATTATGTCATAGAACATGATTTTCACATAAAATAAAATAAAATTATGGAAAATAAATTTTACCCTATGAGAGATTGCACTGTTGCAATCCACTTGTTGAGTTAATCTGTTAGATATGTAACTTGATATTTTTTTTGGAAACAATAACCTTTTGGTAATCATTTCATTTTGATTAAGTATAATTGAGCTATTTTCCTTATATATTACTTTTGACACCCTTTAAAATGAATTTTCTAATTATGTGCATCATGTTTATGTGTTACTAAAGGTAGACAAAATAATAATTCTCGTTATCGCCATTTAATATAGCTAGAAAGGGTACATTATATAATTTTTTTCAATAATGGTATTTACCATATTTAAATGGGTGAATAATTTTTTTCTCTCAACCTTATCAAAAAATTAAAATGAACAAACTACTATGATGAAGCCAAAGGAATCCCAGGGTAGTTGGTGTCTCTTGAATTAAAGTTTCAGTTTCGGGGCATTATGGATCCTTAAGAAGTTTGGGATACTTTTTAAAATATATTTGAGAAGCACAATAAGATGTAGGCATGTCAAATAAATTATCTTATATCTCTTAGTATAGGTAGTTATCCTCATATTAAGGATTATATCACTCATGTCAATATCTTAAGGATTCTATTTGTTAGGACACTTGTTATCAAGACTAATGACTAAACCATTATGATTAATTTGTTGTAAAAAATATGACCCTAATTTTATTTGTATCAAATCACTATACATAACAAGATTCATTTATAATAGCATATATGGTGCCAACCTTTGAGATATTATGTGAGAAACTTTAGAGAGAACAAGAGAAATTGATTTGCATTGGTAACATTTGAAATAGAGGATCCAAGAAGTGGGTATTAGTTGTAAATGACACCAATGTGAATTCATAACATAACTCTACTAAAGTCAAGGGTTTTGAAAAAATAAAGGGAGATAAAAGTGTGTAAGGGTGATTAATCAATTCAACCCAACCCTTCTACCCTACACAAAACATATTATATTCTTAATAATTTTATAGTATTTTAGGCCATGATGAATCATCATGTTTTAATAAACTGGAAATATTGGAATAATAAATGAAGAAGATGAAGTTCCCTAAATTTGAGGAAAAAGAAACACTTTTTGAAGTGAAACTTATTTCACTAGTGTCTAAATGGATTTTGGATTTAAGATCCTCTTACAGTATGTAAAATCAAGGCTCTCTGTTTTGCATTCTTAATGAAAGAAACACAATAAAAAAAATTATGGGAAACATTATTCCTCTTGTTCTTGAAGTTGAAGGTTCTGTTGAGATAGAGAATGGAATCTTTAACAAATTTTTCCATGTTAGAAAATTATTTGCAAACATATTATCCACCTATCAAATCACATAGTTCAACGAAATCAGATCATATAGTTTGGAAAATACAAAATAGTTGAGTTTATAGATTCCAATATTGTTATCAAAATTGGAAAGGATCGGTCAATTATTATATCCACTTGGAAAGATTGATCATCAATCTATATTGTATATTTGACTTTTGGTGTTCAATTAACCTTCACAAGCCATGATTTTGCATGCAAGTGGCCTTGGTAAAATTTGGCATGATATTATTGATCACATAAACTATTTATTGTTATAGAACCTTATTAAGCATAATAAGGTACTTTTTTCTATAATTTTACTTAAAATATGGAGTTTTTATAGGTTATGCACTTCAAAAAAAATATATGAATCATTTTCCTAAATGAAATCTTAGAGGGTAATTTATATATGATTAGATTTATTGATGATTTCTATCATAGAACTTGGTATATTATTTGAAAGACAATAGTGAATTATTCGATAACTTCAAAATTTTCAAATCTTTTGTTGAAAATGGTCATATATTTGAGGGTATTATATCAAAAAACTATATGGTCAGCTTCAATGATTAAGGATGCATCCAAATATAACATAGTGTGTCATATAGCCCACAACATAATGGTGTGACTATAAAACAAGAATATTACACTCAAATAAATTTCATTTTCTTGGTGCATTTCAAATTATTTCCTCCTCATTTTTTGGAAAATAAATTCATTATGTGAACTACATCCATAATCACACTCCCTAATCAATAGTGCAAGACATGACTCATAAAAAAATAGCCTAATGTTAAGCTATATATTTTCGTTTTCAAGTCCTTTTGCATAATACATGGATGAATACCTAATATGATACAAGCAAATCAATAGAAAATAAGGTTTCATCTCTATATTGTGTTGGTTATTGTGAAGAGGTGAAGGAATATAATCTTATTGTTATGGATACTACCAAAATGCTTTACTAGTGGGGTTTGTTGTTTAATGAAAAATCACAAGTTTATGATTTAACATCTTATCATCCTCCTTCGTTAGTTTATACTAATTTAGATATAGTTCTTTAAATTTATATTTTCATAATAGGGAAGTTTAGATCACTATTTAATTCTAAATGTTGGTATAGTTTAGGTGTGAGTCGTAAGGGGAAAATCACCTCATCCAAAACTAGTAGAATAGAATGTTCCACTTCCTGAGCCATAAGTAGTCCATAATATACCTATAAACCTAACTAAACCTCAACCAAATAGTTTCATACATCTCATTATTATTATTTTTATGGGTAGGGAATCCTATATATTCATTATGGACTCGATCACATCATTATTATTTTTCTCCTCACTTGACACAGTTGGAAATGTTTTAGGATCTAGAGATTTCTAATGAGGTTTGTGGGCATCATGAATGGTAGGATTTTATGGAATAATGACACCAAGGATCAATTCCACTTTATAAAGGAAGAAAAATAGTGATATGCAAGTTGGTGTACTACACTAATTATATATCTAATGGGATAATTGACTAGTGTAAATCTAGGCTTGTTGCAAAATTCGCAAGTTAAAGGTATTGACTACCATGAAACTTTAAAATTTAGTTTTAGAGATGAGATAAATCATGTTATTCTATATTTGGATCCAACACATAGCTGGGAAATCCACAAGATGAATTTCAACAATTTATTCTTGTATGGAGACTTTTAGGAAGGAATGTACATGTCCACCCTCTTAGGTTTATTAGCAGTGTAAACTCCATATATGTGTGCAGATTGAAAAAATATTTATATCGACTGAAAAAATATCTTGAATCTCGATGTGAGAATATAATAAAGTTTATAATCAACTCTAATTTAACATGGTGTTATTACAACTCCAAAATATGCCCTAATTTAACATGGTGTCACTCCAACTCCAAAATCTACCCAATACAATAAATAGGAAACTTCTTACTTTTTTCCCATATGGATGACTTAATCATTACTAGGATTTCCACCCAAAAAACCCATGATAGTATATCATGGTTATAAAAGTATTTTTAACTGACTAACTTGGGCTTGTTAAAAAATTCCTTGGCCTTCATATCTTGTAATCTTCCAAATTTATATTTGTAAATTACTCTAAGTATGCTCAAGACATATATTATCACTTTAAAATATAATATGGTATATCCACCCTGACGTTTTTTTCAACCTAGATTCAATATTTCCACCAAGTGTTCTTCTTCCTCAGTTTATTACACCACTTTATATGAAATAGTAATTATTCTCTATTTGACTCAAGTTATTCTTAATAATTCTTTTATCATTGGCCTAGTTTCATGTTGATGTAAAGACCCATATGATAGACATTGGAAAGCATCCAAGTGTATTATAAGGTATTTTTTTTTACTATTCATAATGGGATTAAGAATTTGTTAGGTGGAAAATCCTCAATATCTAATTACACTTCTAGTGGAAAAAATCAATTACAAGTTACTCTAATAGTGATTGGAAAAGTGATCAAAATGATCACAAGTCAACCACATGATATATCTTTCATCTTGGGGAATTTCCTTTGATTTGGTCTTACAAGAAGTAGTATCATATTTCTTTTTATACTTTAAAGGATGATTATAGTGGATATGTCTCCACTCGTCATGAGTTAGTTTAGATTTGGAATATATTTTCTAAGTTCATATTTTTGTAGGACCAACCCATGGTAGTTTTGTGTGATATTTAGAGTGTAAACCACATATCTCATAACCCAATGGAGAACCAATGCAAAAATCACATTGAGATACATATGCATTATATTAGACATCCGATAAGAATAAGATCATTAATCTTTACAAAAATTAAACATAACATCAAGTTCTTGACACCTTCACAAAGCCCTTACTTGAGGCTTAATTCTTTCAAATCAAGGATCTTGTGGGGTTGAAGGAAGGCATCTTCAAGGGGGGATAAATTTTTGATACCTTTATCCTTATCTTTTTTAGAGAACTTATTAAAGCGGGGGGGGAGAAAGGGCGTAATGTATACAATAACTCATTAAGTATTGTATGGTTTAAGATGCACTTATATTATTTATTTAAAATATAATTATATGGATAAGAACTTACTAGTGCACACTTATGCATTACCTTTTACGAGAGATGATTGTTGATTAAATATTTTCTTAAATTATTTACAATAATAACACAAAAATTACATATTTAAGAAGACTTTGTCTAAAATTAATTTACTCTCCAAACCTTAAAAGACTAACCCTAACCTTCCTCTTATCTATAAAAATCATAGAAGGCTAATGGCTAAGATACTTCTATGGATAAGATTTATTATTGTAATGTTGACATTAGGGTTATAAATTTAAAGAGCTAGTAATGCTACCTAGATAAATAGCATGGCTTACCTTTCTAATATTTATCACATTCATGTTCATGATTTTCATAAATTAGTGTAATGATCTTGGAACCTATCTAGGAACTAATTTTTTTCTATTTGTTCTTATTAAAGTACACCTATTTACTTGTCTCTTTCTTTTATGTACTCTCTCATCTATGTTTGTTTGTGCTATAAGATCCATTTCCTTTCTATCATTCATGTATTTCAAATCTTTATCTATTACCATTATCCACTGGTCAAACAATAGTTGGATCATTATTAGACTATTTGATCATGGTCATGTGTTTATTTTCTCACTCATTTTGATATTTTTCCATTATGATAATTGTTTATGCATTTTTTGTTCTTGATTTAGCTTGTGTTTTTGTAAGTTCATAATTTGCAATTCAATATATATATATATATATATCATCCTAAGACATTTATAAGAGATGAGAGTCCAAGAAATCAAATTATATCAAGTTTTTATGTGTGTATTTATATTGTATTTATAAAGTTTGATTATATTCTACTTTTATTACCAAGAGAATGCCTAGGAAAAAGAACATATATTTGCATTTAGATGTAGAGAAAGGGTTTATGCCTCTCTCACTCATTAAGATGGGACACACTTACACACACACATAAAAATAAAGGGACCTTGATTCCTTGTTTGATTTATAGAAAAACCCCTGTGAAGAGTGGCCCAATAACTATACAATTTCCACTTTGTTTTTAGTGAATTATTAGGTGTTAACATCATATTAGGGTTATATTGAAGGAGAATATTTCTTACAGTTGTGCATGTATTTATTAACCAATCAATGATTTTTTTGTTAAGTAAGAGAAGAAGAAAGTGCTCACAAAATTTCATTCCTTGCTAACTAACTTTTCCATTATTGGAGGAGCAAATCTATCATTGGCATCCAATCTGGGATATTACCATTATCAACATATTATAAATTGGTCAAGCATGTTTGTTTTTATTCATCTGAGGAAGAACGTAGTCAATTTTCTAAATTCCCTTGCATTGTCTTCCAATCCCTTTTTAATTACTTTTAGTCTCTATAAAAATTTAGGTGTTTCTAATTCTTATTGAAATTAATCCTAAGCTTAGTTATTTTAATTTTCAATCACAATTGTCTAATTATGCACATTCAGACCATTGTTTCCCATATTTATTCCATTTATTTAGGATCTAATTTGTGTCTAGATTTATTATTTTTGACATTTGTGATTAATTTTTATAAAACACATAATTTCTATAATATTAGGGTGATCCATTAAAAGCATGCTAGGTTTATTAATGTAACATATAAGAGCTAGGGAAAATAGGTTTGAACAAATAAAATGGAGCAAGCCCGAAAACAATTAGATCTATCACCAAGGAAAGTAATAAATATATAATTTTTGTAGGCTATAAAGCATGAAATGCAATACGAGTTCACCATAATTTTAAATGAAAAAAAATTACATCACAAATACAATACCTCTATCAATAAGTGTTGCAACTAAATCAAAAAAGACATAAAACTGTAAAATTAGACTTAATTAAATAAATAATTTCCAAAGTAATAATTAACAAGAGTTGGATTTATAAGAGTGGGTCTAATTTCATGAAAATGTGAAAATGGTTATTAAAAATAAACAACAGAATTTGGGTTTTTATATCAAGACATAGAAACCCATAATACTTGCCTCAAATAAAGGACTTTGCCAAAATTGTCAAGATACTCTTTTAAAACTAAAACTATACAATTATGGTAAATATGACGCACATGAAATTTTATACATGATGACTATGTTCAGTGGGTTTATGGCTCAGAAAAACCTTATCCACATTTATAAAATTCTTCGGAGAATATATCAAAAATTATTCTTCATCCAAAACTCTACTAGGGTAGAAACACCTAAAAAAATAGAAAAAATGGGGGTTGTATTTAGGGGCTTATGTTACCTTTAATCATTATCATACCCCTAGTTTGTTTTTATGAAATTTTGGAATCATCACCATAAGTATAATGCATATTTCAAACATAATCCAATGAAAATAGGCCCTATTCTTAAATGAACTTTCATGCTAGAATGAATGTGTGTAAAAGAATTATATGTTTTATATTTTCTCTTTCTTTAAATGCTTTGAACTCACAATGAGGCTCTTTTTTAATTTTGTATGTGTGTGTGTATTGATGTCCTAAATTCACTTATAATGTATTTACAAAATTCTTGAATTGAAATTGTTGTCTTGTTAATATTGGAGAAGCTCTTTGTATCTACTAGTTTGAAGATTGCAGAGGTGAATGATGCAAGACGTGAATTGTTCCAAGACAAAATAATACAAGTATACAGATAATGGAATCTCTCATAATATAGAGTAAAACTTAGGTGGGAAGTGAAAATGACCCTCTCCTAAAAATCCTGTGAAGAACTATTGTCACCCAATTATATAGTAGATATGTCACATGGCTCTAATGAAGTAAACTCCACATGTGAAAAAGCCATGTGGTGTGAAGCAACATAATCAATAACCCATGTAGGAGGTGGTGGTACAAGTACAAAAAGGGCTCTCCCTTTTTTCTCATTTCCTAATTCTTTCTCTTTCCCTTTTCCATTAGTATTTGTATTGGAGGATTCATTGGTTGATGAAGATTGTCTGGAAGACTTGGGTTCACCTATCTTGTTCTTCTCAAGAAGACTTATGAGGTGGTCAATCTGCTTCTTTAAACATTTTCTTTCATCATGTCTTCCTTTACAATACCCACATTTAATCTTTTCTTTCTTGGACTTATCACTAAAAGAGGAAGTTTCAGAGTTTGGTGTAGATGTGGAATAATGTTGATCTTGCTTTCTTTCGTGATCTGTGTTACTCTATTTATACTCTTTGTCTAATGAGGATTTCTATTTTCCATTCTTGGAAATGAGAGCTTGAGGTTTGGATGACTTCAAGGTACCCACTTGAATTAACTTTTCTTGCTCCTTAGTCAAATCAAAAATGAAGTCATCTAAGCATGTCATAGACCATGTGGCTCTAAGAGCCCTCTTTGTAGCATAAAATGTAGAAACAAAGACGGAGTAGTTAGGACCCAGTTTGGCAAGCACAAAAATAACAAGTTGTTCATCCTTCTTTTTTGTTCCACATTCTTTTAACTACAATCATAAGTACTTGAGATTGGTATAGAAATCTTCCAAGGTGTCAAAGTTTCTAGGACTTAAGCTGATAAGTTCTATTTCTAGCTCATGACTCCTCATAGTGTCAACTTTTCCAACTAAATTTTCTAAGGTTTTCCACATCTCGTTGCGAGATTTGGCTGACTCTATGTGAAAAAGGAGTACAGGAGACATGTAAAGACACAAAATACCAAATGCTTCATCACACTTAGTATACCACTTAATTTTATCTGCGGCTACAGTAGGCTCATATTCTAACCCCATTGTGATATGGTACAACCCTTTAGTCCTAATTGCAATGAGCATTTTTTATTTCCACTCATGGTAGTTAAAAGGTGTAAGTGGGTTAATTGTACTTAGATCTATGGCTGCAGAAAGAGAAGTTGTGGTAGTTTTTGCAGAAACCAAAGAAATGTGCAGAAAGAAAGAAGTTCCAAACAAGAGAGGAATCACATTGTACACCCCCTAGAAACTTTATCAAGAAGCACCCCCCCCCCCCCCACAATTTGGCACTTTATAACTTAGTGCGTATTAAAAAATAAATAGGTCCAATGCTTTGGGAAATAAAAAATATTTAACTTTTGCAAAAAATGGCAATCGATATCGAGCTACCAATCAAAAGTTTTACGATAACTATTTCTCGTAAATAATCCCTATTTAATTGAATTTTCCCCAAAATTGAAATGCACTTTTTTCACTAAAATATAATTTTAGCAAAAGGAGGAGGGTTTTGATGAACCCGAGGGTAATTTTTTTTACTTTATACAGGTTGCGACCATGTTTTTGCACTATAGATCTTAAATTCCCATAGATCTGAGTGTAGCAATAATACTGTCGTAAGAACCAAAAAATAGCAACTCAAGATAAAACTTCAGTGCATGTATGGGTTGTTAGAAACTTTGTTTCGAGTATGAAAATGCCTTTGGATCATAAAAACAGCCTTGCTAAGTCTGAAAAAGAATGTAATACACTACCACAGGTGATAATGCCCTTCACATGTCTGAAATCACCTAAATCTGGATAAATCTTCCAGGAATTCTACAATAATGATTTAAGGCCTGCAAAAAAGCAATCGCAAGAACTGTATATGTACTATGTGGACCTGTAATCCTAATATTTTGCAAATATACCTAGAAACAAGGCAAAACCAACACCAAACAACACCCAAATACTTACAAATATTGATCTCAAATGAAAATAAATTTACAGAATAATAACCAAACAATCTCAATACCAGCTCAACTCTAATACTATATCAGAGAAGAACTATGGGTCTACTGGTTTGAAGTTTGCATGGGTGAATGATGTGAGACATGAATTGTTCCAAGATAAACCAATTCAAGCATACAATACTGAAAAAATACAAAAATGCAAGAGATATATGTAATATCCCACTTCTTGGATCAATAGAAGCTATACAAATCAACAACACTTCAATACTCTAATCCATTGAAATTCACAAAACACAACCACAAAACACTTGAAACCAGTTGAGTAGTTGACTCGATAAACCCCAAGATAGGTGTTTAATGGCCTCTACTAAATAGCTTAAGCAATTAAACTCAAAAAATCATATTGCTTCCCATAAATATGAAGATCAAACATCGTTGCAAAAGATATTAAATCACTGCCAAAAGGGAATCAATATTATACCCAAATAACATCACCCATATCACTGCCCTAGAGAGCTCAAAACATATGCCAAACCAATCAATACACTTCAACGGTGGGCCATAACTGAATCAGTGAGTAAGGGCCTCAAACACATGCAAAATACAGTCACCAAAACTAGGATGTAACAGCCATAAAGAAGGATATGTCAACCAATAGAAATCACTTCCCATGTATTTATTTTTGAACATATTTTAACCTCAAAACAGTCACCGAACAATATATGCAACCAGCAAGGGTTTAGAGGATCTTTCCAACAACTATTGCCTTGAACAAATCACTGTAGCTTAGTAATTTAACAACATTCAGTTCGTTGACTATTTAGAACACTAAACATGCATCAAACATCCAATATTCACTCCCAGACTGAGTCACTATTAGGAAAGGAGATAGACCCATTAACTAATAAATATAATTCTCTAGGTGAGATCATTGGCCAAGAAAGAACGGAAGTCAAATTAGATCAGATCCAAACTTCTAAGCACATGAATCTAATACCAAATCAACCCAATCAATTCGTTGTAATTAGAAGATAGAATCACACACTCAGCCAGTCGACTTCATAAAATAAATGGTATGCAAATAGCTCACAACACTAATGACAAATCACCAAAGCTTAGGAATGAAACACACCAACCATAAGTCGATTTATAACACTCAAACCTAGCTGTTATAGTGACGTCGCTATAATAAAAGGGTAGATTTCCACTTGCACATTAAATCAAAATATTTTCCAAAGCCAGAAATATGGATCTCACAATTAAATACTTAACTTGGATCTCAAAACCAGCTCAATACAACCTCCCACACAAGAGAGAGAGAGAGAGAGAAAGCTTCAATGGGCATGCATCCCAACTGCAAGCATGGAGCATAAAACAAATATCATTATAACATAATAATAATGACCCTAGCACTCCTTTTATAAGCAAGGAGGCAAAAAATTTGAAAACCCTAGGAGAGGGAAAATATTAAATAAAATTAGTTTGGTTTTCCTAGGTGTGGCGTCCCCTTTTCGAAGGGTGATTTTATCAATAAAAGCCACCTAAATATTTATTTAATTAATTTCCCATTTAATTTTTTATATTTTGGGAATTAAATTAAATAACCTTCATAATTAAATAATTATTGCTCCAGGCAGTAATATTTAATTATTTAATAAAAATATTCCCCTTGCATATCTTGAAGCCCACGGGGACGTATAGGTTAAGGGTCTTCAAAAATGGGGACATTACAGTCCTCCCTTACCAGGATTTTTTGGCATCAAGCAATATCAAACTCATGCCTCCGGTACCACCATGGTAGTCCTCCAAGAACCGAGTTCCCATGCCACTCAAGTGGAGGAGAATTTGTAATATCTTGGGTTGCTTCGTCCTCTAGATTTTATTTCTCAAACCTGCGCATGAAACAAACCAATTAGAAAAATGAGTGTTGAAGAACACTCTTCTTGGTGCTTTTGTTATGCAGAGTCCCATATGTTGTTGTAGTCATGTCATTCTTCACCAAAAATCATACTTATCCCTTCCCAATCAATCATGCATGAGTTATGAACAAACACCCATAATCATACCATCATGTGTACACCAAAAATCTGAACTGTAGAAAGAACTGATGGACTGATCATGATGATGTTAGGTACCAAAAAGATGGGGCGGCATCTGCTATCTTTGATTTCTATGTAAGATGTGGGATCCCCCATTAATTTCCTTCTTCTCATCCCCTTTCTTGACTTAGCCATTATTACCCCTGAAAAATATATCATGAAAGTATACCCAAAGAAAGACCAATTCACCATATACTCCTACTGAAATGAAATCTGAAAACGTTTATCAAAGAAAACATGCGTGTCACTTGAACCATATTCCATATGAGAGTAGGAAATCGTTGCCCCTTTATGCACCATGTCTAAAAGATAATCATATTTCCATGTAATCCCAAAATCTTCCTCACTAGAGTTAGTCCAAGTAAGGTCATCAAAACTGAATTGAATGATGGTGAAACTAGGTAGCTTACTCTTAGGGGTTGCTTCCTTGTCCATAGCAACAATATTGCCTTTACAACATTTTCCTTCATGAGAGGCCTTCGGTTCCTTCTCCTTCCCACACATACTCACAAGATCCCATGAGGCATCCTTCATTTCTTTTCTCAAGTTAGCACAACACTTTTGATAATCATGTCAGAAAAAAAATCTTTGTTGGGAAGACTTACCCAATCAAACCAATTGCTTTCTTTAGCAAGCTGCCCATGATCCCACATGTTAAGATCCATCATGAAGTGCGAAAATAAACCATACCTTAGGTTTTCCTCACTCTTTTCAAAACACATAATTTCTTGAGAATTCTCTTCCCTTGATGCATGGAATTGGGGAGCCTTTAGAACTGAAATAAGGGTGTTGCCCACCTTCCTAACCTGCTCATCAAACTCATTCTCGCTTGACATGTGACTAGGATCATCAAAAATCACCTTAGAATTAGAAAACATTTTCTCCCCATGACATAAGAACAATAGAACATTCAACTTGATCACCTTGTAACCACATTAAAGAATCAAAACAAATAACTTGAAGTGGTGGCTTACATCTATATACCATGAGGTAATATGTGCATGATAATACCCCCTTGTTTCAACTCCATCATTCACATAAGAAAAGGGAAAATCATAAATGTAAGAAAAATCATGCCATTTATTGAGATCATGGTTTTTCCTTATGTAAGGAAGTAACAAAACTGAAACAAAAGGCTTGGGGCTGCCCATCATACCTTTGTGCCATGTAGTACCCTTATATTCCTCCATGATTACTTCATCACCATGCATGTAATCAAAAAATTGTCAAAGGAACACCTTCAATCAAATCTGATTTCTTTGTACAAGGTACCAAGTCCCATACAAGCATTAGATATCAAAACCTTATCATCAGACACAAAAGAATTTATATTTTTTTCTTCCTTCCATTCTTCATTTTCTTGCTTATGCAAGGTAGGTGTCTCTATATGGCCGTTGAATTCTTTGATGAGCTTATCCTAGTATGCATCAACCGAAGTCTTTCTTCTTTTTGATCCACTTCTTTTCCTCTTTAGGTTACAAAACCCTTGGAGGGTCAAGAGGGTTTGGGTCTCTTGACTTAGTGTAAAGTACTCTTGGCAATATGAATCAAGATTATTCTTGATTTGTTCCTTCCATGCATCATCACTCATCAACTCCATGATCTCTGATTTCTACACTTAGAATCACAAACCCTGCATACACAAAGTGACCCACATGAATGGAGGAAGGAAGCTCTGATACCACTGTAATATCCCACTTCTGGGATCAATAGAAGATATGCAAATCAATGACCCTTCAATACTCTAATCCATTGAAATGTGCAAAAAACAACCACAAACCACTTGAAACCAGTTGAGTAGTTGACTCAATAAACCCCAAGATAGGCGTTTAATGGCCTCTAATAAATAGATTAAGCAATTAAACTCAGAAAATTATATTGCTTCCCATAAATATGAAGATCAAACATCGCTGCAAAAGATATTAAATCACTTCCAAAAGGAAATGAATATTATACCCAAATAACATCGCCCAGATCGTTGCCCTAGAGAGCTCAAAACATATGCTAAACCAATCAATACACTTCAGCAGTGGGCCATAGCTGAATCAGTGAGTAAGGACCTCAAACACATGCAAAATATAATCGCAAAAATTGGGATGTAACAGCCACAAAGAAGGATATGTCAGCCAATAGAAATCGCTGGCCATGTATTTCTTTTCGCACATATTTTATCTTCAAAATAGTCACCGAACAATATATGCAACTAGCAAGGGTTTAGGGGAGCTTTCCAACAACTATTTCCTTGAACAAATCACTGTAGCTTAGTAATTTAACAACATTCAATCCGCTAACTATTTAGAACACTAAACATACATCAAACATCCAATATTCACTCCCAGACTGAGTCCCTATTAGGAAAGGAGATAGACCCATTAACTAATAAATATAATTCTCTAGGTGAGATCGTTGGGCAGGAAAGAACAGCAGTCAAATTAGATCAGATCCATACTTCTAAGCACATGAATCTAATACCAAATTAGCCCAATCAATTCACTGTAATTAGAAGACAGAATCACACACTCAGCCATTCGACTTCATAAAATAAATGGTATGCAAACAGCTCACAACATTAATGACAAATCGCCAAAGCATAGGAATTAAACACACCAACCATAAGTTGATTTATAACACACAAACCTAGTTGCTACAGTGACGTCGCTATAGTAAAAGGGCGGATTTCCACTTGCACATTAAATCAAAATGTTTGCCAAAGCCAGAAATATGGATCTCACAATTAAATACTTAATTTGGATCTCAAAACCAGCTCAATACAACCTCCCACGCAAGAGAGAGAGAGAGAGAGAGAGAGAGAAAGCTTCAATGCGCATGCATCCCAACTCCAAGCATGGAGCATAAAACAAATATCATTATAACATAATAATAATAATGACCCTAGCACTCCTTTTATAAGCAAGGAGGCACAAAATTTGAAAACCCTAGGAGAGGGAAAATATTAAATAAAAGTAGTTTGTTTTCCCTAGGTGTGGCATCCCTTTTTCAAAGGGTGATTTTATCAATAAAAGCCACCTAAAGTATTTATTTAATTAATTCCCCATTTAATTTTTTATATTTTGGGAATTAAATCAAATAACCTTCATAATTAAATAATTATTGCTCCAGGAAATAATATTTAATTATTTAATAAAATGTTCCCCTTGTACATCTTGAAGCCCACAGGGACGTATAGGCTAAGGGTCTTCAAAAATGGGGACATTACAGTCCTCCCTTCCCAAGATTTCTTGCCCTCAAGTAATAACAAACTCATGCCTCCGATACCACCATGGTAGTCCTTAAAGAACTGAGTTCCCATGCCACTCAAGTGGAGGAGCATTTGTAATATCTTGGGTTGCTTCGTCCTCTACATTTTATTTCTTAAACATGCACATGAAACAAACCCGTTAGAAAAATGAGTGTTGAAGAACACTCTTCTTGCTTCTTGTTGGTATCTCCATGGCTTGGATGGTGCCCAAATCCCTTTCATACATGGGCTTCCCCCCATAATCTGCTATGCAGTCCCATATGTTGTTGTAGTTATGTCATTCTTCACCAAAAATAAGACTTATCCCTTCCCAATCTATCATGCATGAGTTATGAACAAACACCCATAACCATACCATCATGTGTACACCAAAAATCTGAACTATAGGAAGGACTAATGGACTGATCATGATGATGTTATGTACCAAAAATATGGGCAGCATCTGTTATCTTTGATTTCTATGCAAGATGTGGGATCCCCCATTAATTTCCTTCTTCTCATTCCCTTCCTTGACTTAGCCATTATTACCCCTACAAAATATATTATGAAAGTATACCCAAAGAAAGACCAATTCACCATATACTCCTGCTGAAATGAAATCTGAAAACGTTTATCAAAGAAAACATGCGTGTCACTTGAATCATATTCCGTATGAGAGTAGGAAATCGTTGCCCATTTATGCACCATGTCTAAAAGACAATCATATTTTCATGTAATCCTAAAATCTTCCTTACAAGAATTAGTCCAAGTAAGGTCATCAAAACTAAATTGAATGATAATGAAACTAGGTAGCTTACTCTTAGGGATTGCTTACTTGTCCATAGCAACAATATTGCCTTTAAAACATTTGCCTTTGTGAGAGGCCTTCGGTTCCTTCTCCTTCCCAATCATACTCACAAGATCCCATGAGGCATCCTTCATTTCTTTTCTCAAGTTAGCACAACATTTTTGACAATCATGCCAGAAAAAAAAATCTTTGTTGGGAAGACTTACCCAATCAAACCAATTGCTTTCTTTAGCAAGCTGCCATGATCCCACATGCTAAGATCCATCATGAAGTGGGAAAATAAACCATACCTTAGGTTGTCCTCACTCTTTTCAAAACTCAAAATTTCTTGACAATTCTCTTCCCTTGATGCATGGAATTGGGGAGCCCTTAAAAATGAAATAAGGGTGTTGTCCACCTTCCTAACCTACTCATCAAACTCATTCTCACTTGACATGTGACTAGGATTGTCAAAAATCACCTTAGAATTAGAAACCATTTTCTCCCCATGACATAAGAACAATAGAACATTCAACTTGATCACCTCATAACCACATCAAAGAATCAAAATAAATAACTTGAAGTGGTGGCTTACATCTACATACCATGAGGTAATATGTGCATGATGATACCCCCTTGTTTCAACTCCATCATTCACATAAGAAAAGGGAAAATCAGAAATGTAAGAAAAATCATACCATTTATTGAGCTCATGGTTTTTCCTTGTGTGAGGAAGAAACAAAACTAAAACAAAAGGCTTGGGGATGCCCATCATACCTTTGTGCCATGTAGTACCCATATATTCCTCCATGATTACTTCATCACCATGCATGTAATCAAAAAAATTGCAAAGGAACCCCTTCAATCAAATCTAATTTCTTTGTACAAGTACCAAGTACCATACAAGCATTAGATAACAAAACCTTATCACCAAACACCAAAGAATTTATACCTTGTTCTTCCTTCCATTTTTCATCTTCTTGCTTGTGTAAGGTAGGTGTCTCTATATGGCCATTGACTTCTTTGATGAGCTTATCCCAGTATGCATCAACGGAAGTCTTTATTCTTTTTGATCCACTTCTTTTCCTCTTCAGGTTACAAAACCCGTGGAGGGTTAAGAGGGTTTGGATCTCTTTCCTTAGTGTAAAGTAATCTTGGAAATATGAGTCAAGATTATGCTTGATCTATTCCTTCCATTCATCATCACTCATCAACTCCATGATCTCTGATTTCTGCACTTAGAATCACAAACCCTGCATACACAAAGTGACCCACACGAATGGAGGAAGGAAGCTCTGATACCACTGTAATATCCCACTTCTGGGATCAATAGAAGATATGCAAATCAATGACCCTTCAATACTCTAATCCATTGAAATTTGTAAAACACAACCACAAACCACTTGAAACCAGTTAAGTAGTTGACTCAATAAACCCCAAGATAGGCATTTAATGGCCTCTACTAAATAGCTTAAGCAATTAAACTCAGAAAATCAGATTGCTTCCCATAAATATGAAGATCAAACATCGCTGCAAAAGATATTAAATCACTGCCAAAAGGGAATGAATATTATACCCAAATAACATCACCCAGATCACTACCATAGAGAGCTCAAAACATATGTTAAACCAATCAATACACTTCAGCGGTGGGCCATAACTGAATCAGTGAGTAAGGACCTCAAACACATGCAAAATATAGTCACCAAAATTGGGATGTAACAGCCACAAAGAAGGATATGTCAGCCAATAGAAATTGCTGCTCGTGTATTTATTTTTACACAGATTTTATCTTCAAAACAGTCACCGAACAATATATGCAACCAGCAAGGGTTTAGGGGAGCTTTCCAACAACTATTACCTTGAACAAATCACTGTAGCTTAGTAATTTAACAACATTCAGTTCGTTGACTATTTAGAACACTAAACATGCATCAAACATCCAATATTCACTCCCAGACTGAGTCGCTGTTAGGAAAGGAGATAGACCCATTAACTAATAAATATAATTCTCTAGGTGAGATCGCTGGCTAGGAAAGAATAGTAGTCAAATTAGATTAGATCTAGACTTCTAAGCACATGAATCTAATACCAAATCAACCCAATCAATTCCCTATAATTAGAAGATAAAATCACACACTCAGACAGTCAACTTCATAAAATAAATGGTATGCAAATAGCTCACAACATTAATGACAAATCGCCAAAGCTTAGGAATGAAACACACCAACCATAAGTCAATTTATAACACACAAACCTAGCTGCTACAGTGACGTCGCTATAGTAAAAGGGCAGATTTCCACTTGCACATTCAATCAAAATGTTTGCCAAAGCCAAAAATATGGATCTCACAATTAAATACTTAACTTGAATCTCAAAACTAGCTCAATACAACCTCCCACACAAGAGAGAGAGAGATAAAGCTTCAATGGGCATGCATCCCAACTCCAAGCATGGAGCATAAAACAAATATCATTATAACATAATAATAATAATGACCCTAGCACTCCTTTTATAAGCAAGGAGGCACAAAATTTGAAAACCCTATGAGAGGGAAAATATTAAATAAAAGCAGTTTGTTTTCCCTAGGTGTGGCATCCCCTTTTCAAAGGGTGATTTTATCAATAAAAGCCACCTAAATTATTTATTTAATTAATTCCCCATTTAATTTTTATATTTTGGGAATTAAATTACATAACCTTCATAATTAAATAATTATTGCTCCAGGAAATAATATTTAATTACTTAATAAAAATGTTCCCCTTGCACATCCCGAAGCCCACAAGGACGTAAGGCTAAGGGTCTTCAAAAATGGGGGCATTACAAGATAATTGCAATAACACATAAATAGCTCCAACTCAATATGATCAAATAGAATAATGCAAAAGAAGTACATATAGGAGGTGAATGTGTAACCTCCTCCTAGAATCATGGAAATCTCCACCTAGAATAGTGGTAACCAACAACTAGAATGGTGTAGTCAAGTGGTGACTAACACCTAGAATAGTGTAGTCAAGTGGTAACCAACACCTTGAATAGTGTAGTCAAGTGTACACCTAAGCAAGCATATCCCATAAGTGTTGGGAAACTCCAAGTGAGGTGGAATATCCCGAGTAGGATAATACAAATAAAACAAGGAAAATAAATCCTACACTAAAAGTCAATGTGCAAGGAAATGCATAATAGGGGTAGAATTGAAAAATAAGACAAATGCATCGATGTCCCAAATAAAGGTTAGAATCACCCACACAAAAAAAGACCCTAGAGTTGTACATATGTACTTTTGGAGTGAAAAACATATATATGCGATTATAAGGGACATGTTGGCTCTCAAATATGTTTCTCCTTTAAAGCTTGTGAACAGAAGATGAAGAATGAGTCAGTTTTAGTAAGTTTGGTTCTCTTCAACAAGTTGAAGAAGGATTTAAGACCAAAAAATGTGAGAATAGGGGTCACTTAATCTACTATTTTTTGCTCTTCAAGGCCAAGGGGAGACCCCATGGTAATACTTAACACAAGATGAGCCTAAACACATACTAGATTTGTTCAAAATTGTAACCTCCATGGATAAGCACCCAATTGAGTGTCACTTATGATATAGCCACACATTTGCAGGGGAAAATATAGATCCGAATTTCTATATTACAAAGATATAAGGATATCCATAACTTGTTGGTGTTATAATAGATATTTACATCACATCCAAACAAGCATGAATTCAAGTTTATAATAAAGAGGCCTTTAAAGATATGCAAGCTAAAACAAAGGTCTCAGAAGGGGTAGAACAACAAGGTTTAATTAAAAGGGGGTTGATCATTCCAACTTCACGTATGCCTTGTCTATTGGGCTGAATCCGTAAATCTTAAGATGATGGATTCAAAGATAGCCTAAGATTTGCATCAATCTACAAAATTTCTACATCTCCCCACAATTCAGACAATCATTAAACCTCATACATTGAGATTTAACAAGTCATCAGACCATTGTAACTTAGAATCCAAAATACAGCATTAGATAAGTTTATTGAGTGTAAATAAAACCTAGATTCTATAAGGATTTTATAACCAAATGCTTTGGTGATTACACATCAAACCTCTGCATCTAATTACCAATTGAAAATTCTAATAACTAAAGTGAATAGACTTCAGAATCTGATGACAACTTCCTTTTAAATCCACTATCTCATTTATAACCCAATAAAATATATGTGGCTACTTTCCCAGATATTCATTGCTATATTCGTGAATTGATCACAATCATCCCTAACTCTAACACGTAAAACAAAATTTAATTAGACACCTAAAGACTAAACTACCAAAGGGATTAGAGATTCAAACAAATGGTAAGCCCAATTTGGTGAGTTGAAAGATGATTTGATGAAGCATACGCTTCATTAATTTATACAATTTGAGAGCACTCCATAAATGGAAATGGAGGGAATTTCAAAATTGCTAAGAACCAATGAAAGAGAAGAAATGAGCATACACAGATCACCCATGTATTAGATGATAATTGGAAAATAATAATGACTTTGTAAAAGATCTAAGGGCCCTAGTTGAGTTCCATGATCAACACACAATACATGAGGAACACTTGAGAGGCCCCACGCACGTAGAAGAATGAGAAAACTAGAGAAATGAGATAACATTTGACGAAAAAGGTTAAAGAACTTTGTCAAAAATATGTCATTAAAATATCATAGATATATCCACTATTTTTCGGAAATATAGAACCAATGTGTAGCCCTCTAAAATATATTTCCAATGATTATAGTCGTTTGTCAAATGGAGGTATCATTCAAAAGATATGAGAGAAAAACCAACCCTTTATTTTCCATCATTGTGATGTCTCTGACTCCAAATAGCACTAAGCCAAACCGTCAAAGTTAAGCCCATAAAATCCAAGAGTGCATCAATTGCTACCACCATTTTTTCCTGCCACATGTTTCTTATCGGTGCTTCGACTTCATTTGGAGCAAAAAGGCAAGGAGAGAATCTCTAAAAGAGTGTCGAGCACCGATGAGTGTCACATGTCTTTCGTATGCCACACATCGAGCATCGGTCTTATGCAGGGTTTTGGGCGAGGCTTTAACCTTGAGACAAGTCTTGAGAGACCCCTGAATATCGACCGCCACCACATTTCCTCTGGGTCACTTATCATTCATCGAAACTTTACAAAATACAAAGGTTTTACCAAGGCCTTTGAGAAATCTTGTTCGTTGATCTTCTCCGCGTGTCGTTCACAACACATGCGCTTAATCAAGACTATGCAATGTTTGGGGGCCGAGGAAAAACTTGAGGCTTGTGGGAGTCCCGAGTGCCGATGGATGACACTTGTTGTTCATCCTTCTGAGGTGTCAAAGTCAACTAAGCCAAAGTTTGGAGACCGTGTGTATGGTTGGTTTTCTGCCATGTGTCTTTGTTCCGCTCAAGTACAATTAACAGGGTCGTGAACAAAGAATTCCAAGGTTTTAAATGTCGGGTGGATGTATCAATGGAAAAAATCCATTATAATCTTCTAAATCTTTTGGATCTAACCTTTATTAAAAAGGGAAAACACTTTTGATGAGTTTAGAAACATAATGGTGCCCAAAAATTCCTCATCAATATGAAAAGCTTCCGAGCTTTGAAAATTTGACCACAAAACTCAAAAATGAAATGAAGCCCTTTTGTATGCCAACCGATCCCATAAAAAAGAAGAAAGAAAGAAGAGGGGAGAGAGAAAGATAAAAGTATACGAAAACTATAATAATACCTATGAGAAACAACTATTTAATCGTATGGAAATGTCTATGTATTTGTTTGTTCACGTGATTCTTTTATTGTTCCCAGAAAACATACCCTTCGCAAATTCACATGCAGTTACGGCAAAAATAAAACAGAATCAAATTACGAAATAACACGACGACAGCGCTTTTTTCTGTCCCGTCAGATTTGCCGGTGGGAGGGAAACAGAAAGACATGGTGCCACGTGGGGACCATTACGAAATGTAAAATGATGCGCGTGATGTGCCAACTGGCAATGCATAAAGTCATTGATCATTGTGTCATTTCCGTATTTACCTAAATTGATGGTGACTCGGAGAAATTGTTCATTGTATTTGTGGGGACTCTTGTGGAGTGCTTATCCATCATTCTCATTCATTATTATTACCTACTATACTTAGCCCTCACAAAAACCAATCAAACTCTCCACTTCCATCCAATAAACATGCATCTATTTATACATATTTGTTTACTTTTTAAAATTAAAAAACTATGTTCATTATATTATTATTCCTATTTTAGAGCAATTCAGTTAATTGATAAACGTGCATAGTAAGAACTAGTAATACAATTTATTATACCCTAGAGTACTATTTTTGCCACCTAGTTTTGTATTTACATGCCCAAGTGACATTTGTTTTGGAGGTTGGACTTGATGTCATCATCTCTTGCATCGCCACACTCGAGTCTTGCAACTGGGAAAGCCATAGTCTGTATGTTTTATTTCTCTATTCTCTTCACAATACCCAATTTCATTTCAATGAAATGTCAAGCAATGGCTTAAGCTTTTATGACATTTTTCATAAATATGTTAGGTTTTTTACAAGCAAATGGCAAAGATGGAAGAATAGTAATGTTAATCGTGTTCCCATAAACTCGATTATTTCTACTTTCTCTTATTTTTCTTCTCCCACATCATTATCATCAATAATTAAAAGGTCAAAAACTGTTCTGGTTGCGAAGGCTCTACACATTTGGCAATTGGAGGTGTCAAATTTATTAAGAAAAGTGCAGGTGTAACAAGGCCACTAGGAAACATGACAAGAATGAGAATGGCGTATTTGACAAATCTTGACAGTGTTCGGGAACTGAAGATTGTACATTTGAAGCATGCCCTCTTCTCTTCTCAAACTTCATCAAATTGCAAAGGTTTGTAACTTTGTATGTCAAGTTCTACAAATAGTTCAATTTTTTTCACAATTATTTTAAGGACATGAATTCACAATTATGTCAACACTTAAAAGTACACAAACAACTACATTATGCATAAGAATTGCAGCATAATGGGCTTTGTACCTTCAAAGAATGGTTTCCTCAATCAGGGAAAGTGACCATGTCTACTTTTTTAGTAAAAAGTTACTCAAAATTTTATAAACACTTCATGTAGATGGCCATATATTACAATATTTTGTTTATAATATCCCCTGTATGTTTTACTTGTGACAACTAGTGCCAATATAATGGGTTTTCTTCTCCTTCCATGACCCCTCAAAAAAAAAACCTTCATCCTTCCCCTATTTACTCCCCCCTCTCAATCAATCTTGGCACAACTATGATTTTTAAGACAATCAAGAGACAATTAATAATGTCACCTCCATGGAATATTGTTGGTGAGAAAATTTGTCAATTGGGCAAATTAGGTGTCTTCACCAATGTTCATGGGGCTACACCCCTATGCATTGAATGGTGTAGCTCCCATTATTAAATGTAACTAATCTAATCCTAAACTAATTGTTGTGGGTTGCCCAAATAGGATGGGGAGCACACGAGGACACTCCATTGACCCTATGACAAAGTGCTTGTATAGGGTACAAGGGAGGAAATCACAGCGATGAGAGAAAAGGAGGGAAATTAGTAAAGGGAGGTTATTGTCGTGAGTAGGTCGATTGCAGAGTTCACACTCGATAACCAGAGTAGTTCAACATTCAATGTAGACGAAAACAACAATGACGCTAGTGGGACCAATGACTTAAAACACAAAGTTATTACATTTATCTATCGAGCATGCAAATTTCCTCTCTAACACTATACTTGCAAAGTACATAAAAGAGAGAAGTAGAGGAATATGTTGATCAGAGAATACTTGTTAGAGAACACACAAGGAGTCCACGCGGGAGAGAAGGCCAGGATCAAGGGTGCAGAAGTACAGGAAGGACCCACACGTGGAAGGCAAATTCAACATTCAGGACTTAGCCGATTTTGAGCATGACAACCTATTTTTAGAAAATGGCATGTGGAACACACCAATGATGTAGAGACGTGCACGCCATGCATTGTCTATCTTTGGAGGATCAAATCGAAGTGTTTTGCATGGAGATGAGCTAAGAATAGGATTGACACTTCAGTTAACTATAAGAGGTCTATAGATAGCACACTTGCATGTGTGGCTATGCCTATGAATGGCACATGGCTATTAATAGCATGCAGCCTATTTCTAGAATAGATAAGCGGTGAAGGGAAAGTCCCCACCCTATATATATGATGTGAGGTACATAGTGGTAAGGAGGATGAGTGTGATGGATGTATGAAGGTATAGAGATATATATACATATGACTAAATTACTGTATCAGATCCATACACGCATTGGTATTGATTGACATTATTGTAAGGAGCTTCTATGTTTATTAATAGATGGAAGATATTGGCTGAATCTAAGTGTCATTCCTGTGTGTAATTGAGTAGTGCATGTTATTGATTCAATCATGATTACTATTTAAAGCTTGTTCTTTCATAGATCTAAAAGTAGCATACATTGTAGAATGATAGATTAGTTATGAATCTATATGTTTCTTCCTTCATCACGCTAACATCCTACTACAACAACCCTAAAGAGGGACCTGGTACCTTTGCGCGCTTTGGGTGAGTGCTCAGTCTAGGCTGAGTGATGTGCCAGCGCATCTAGGGAGTTATCTGGTAAATTCTAGGCTGCATCATTGGTTCCATTGCCGGGACCTCTTTTTCAGTTGTTTTCAGGATGGTTCGTGATGAAGACGTACTGGTTAACTCTAGAAAGTATTGAGGAATGGATACACGATCTAGAGGAAGAATATGCACGGTGGTTTAACAGTGGATCTGAGTTTAACGCATGCACTTGGGTAGAACATAATCTATATGACAGCTTATATGAGATATTTTTCACCATCTTTCCAGTAGAATTATATGAGTGGCTTACTACTTATGCATCTTAGTAGAATTGGAGGTATTATGCACTTGTCTAGATGCAGGAAGAATTTCAGGCCCTTTATGATGCTGATTTGATCTGGAATCGTGCTGTGGATATGTGGTTTCATGGTGTACTAAATAGTTATATTTTAGAATATTCAATTTCGACGTACTCTTTCCCAGAGGTAGCTGAATTCTAGTTTTTGCGGTATCCAAGAGGAGCATATTTGCGAGGTATTCTGCTGGCGATCAAAATTTTGATGGTAACTTTGAACCTGGAGAGTAAACCGATGGCTAACTAAACTTCACCACGTGTGAAGGGTAGGAACAGGTTTGGTGAAAGATGGTCAAACCTAGCAGTAGAGAGGTAGAGAGAGGGAAGGTGGCTTAAGTATAATGAGGTGCGTGAGAGGGAGATAGAGAAGCAAGTGTTACATTACAGAAAGTATGGCATTGAGGAGAGAGATGGCTCATGAAGGATTTACAGCTCATGTAGAAGACGTGGAGCCAGAGCATCAGGAACTCCCCCATCTTGGAAAACATGACAGAGATCCCCCCTTGGCCTCACACAGAAGTGTGCTAGCAGAGACTACCTGGACTGTGGGTGCACATCTTAATCCACCTGGTGACCTAGCCCTTGCGCTTGGTTTTCCAGTATCTAGTATGACAAGTAACCAGAAAGCTAATTTGGGAAGTAGGAGAGCAGGAGTAAGTCAGGGAGAAAGTACATCAATGGAAGGATAGATGACTTCAATGATATTTGGAGGAACATCCTTAGGCACATCATCTGCACAGAATGTGAGCACGCAGAATGTTGGATTCACCTCTGGAAGTGGAACTACCTCATAGACTGTAGGGGTTCAGTATAGTACTACTGTCAGAAGCACAGGGAGTACATCTACAGGTCATATTCCCGCTACAGGTGGAGGATCAGGAGGTATAGGTGGTTCTAGTTCTAGTGGATCTTTGGTGGTTCTGGAGGTAGAGGGAACACAAGAGGTTCTGGATCAGGTGGTCAAGGTCCACAACAACCAAAGAATATTTATATGGAGATGTCTCTGCGTCTTCCAGAGTATAGAGGCATAGAGGATGCTGCCGAACATGTGCATATGTGTGAGATCTTGTGGCGTGCTAAAGGGATCACAGCTGCTGAGCGTAAGGCAAGTCAATTTGCTACTACATTATAGGGATGTGCACACAACTGGTATAGGAAGTTTGACCCTGATCAAACTTGTGTGGATTATGTAGCATTGAAAGATGCTTTCTTGAAAGAGTTCCATATCCCTGAGTTTGAGTAAAAGAGTATTAGTGTGCTCAAGGATATCAAGCAAGGCACTACTGAGAGTGTACATGAGTATGATGCTCATTTTAAGACACTTCTATCTAAGCTATCTTATGATATTCACACTAGCCAACATGCACAATGGTTCGTTGGAGGATTGATTACACCATTTAGAAGGGCACTGTCACATAAGACATACACTGATCCACGAAGCACTAGAAGAAACTTTATGTGCTGAGGTAGTTGGGAGCATTGACACTGGAATTAGTCCATTCTTAGAGGCACATATTGTAGCTATGGAAAAGCAGTTAGAGAAGCTATCAGCAAATTCAGCCCATGAAACATGCTCAGGAATTTGGTGTACAAATTGTGAAGTGGAAGGTCACACCAAGGATAGTTTCCCTCGTAGATTTATACACTCATTACTATTGGATTGTGATATTTGTCATTTGAATCATGATGCTAGTCACTATCCTTTGTTACAGCACATGATAAGGAAGAATGTATCTTTCTTTTGCAAGATTTACAGGTCCACGACCCATGATACTGAGGATTGTCAGTTGATTGGTCAGATCCAAGATGCTATAGACATTAGGGTATGATAGACAAGTGTAATAGATAATTCTAAGGGTAAGAATGAGCACCAGGATCAGGATCATAATCCAACGTGCTATGATAAGAATGAGGGGTGTTTTGAAGGAGGTCATGGAAGGGGACATGGATATCATGGTGGATATGGAGGATGAGGCCATGGTGGAGGAAGAGGTGAGTTCCCTCATGGAACATGTTATACGTGTGGATCTCCTGACCACTATAGGTACGAATGTCCTCAGAATATTACATGTTCTTTCTGTGGGAAGAACCATAGCTATGAAGAGTGCCCAGAACTTATATGAGCATCTGAGTAAGCAGCATAAGCAAGAAAACAAAGGCACTAGGATGGTTAGAATCTAGCATGTGGTAGAAGATCAGTGGATTCCCAAGATAGTAGAAGGACCTGAGGCATTGACAGTGAAGATTACTACACACACTAAAGTAACATGCACAAGAGAAGCATTGCACCAGAAGCCTACGATCACCAAGGAGGAGGTTTTTCATGCAAGGTACCCAGATCCTGCTCATCAGAAGGAGGTTTACCAGGATACCATGGAATTACTAAGGAATCTTCAGGGTGAGATACAATACTTAAAGGAGCATAAGAAAGCATCAGAGACAGTCCAAACTGATATCGATGATCTGTGAGAAGTGTGTAGAATGTTGCGCTAGGAGAACATTATCCCACTATTAGGAATTTGGTTAAAGGGGAACACTCCACGCACAAGTCTTGAGACTAGATGGAAGATCCTACATGTAAATATTCCCCCTGATAGCATTGACTATGACAAGGAAATTACTTCTGAATGTTGTTGTGGATGGGTGGTTGTTGATCAACATATTGATTGATACAGGTGTGGAAGTAAATGTGCTTACATTAGATGCATGGGTACAAATGGGGAGGCCTCCATTGCAGCCATCATCTAATGTGTTGTTTATGGAAAACTGGACTAAGGCCACTCCCATAGGAGTTTTGAAGGATGCATCTATAACCATACAAGGGGCCAAGTTCACTGGGGATTTTGAGGTATTAGCACTTGCAGAAGTAGACAATTTTCTAGCCTTTCTTGGACGCCCTTGGTGTTATGTGAATAATGTTGACTTGAGATTCAATAAGGGGTATATCAGATTTGAGAACAAGGAGGAAAGGGTTGTGATACCATTGATAGATGGGAAGTCTACACCATATGTTGAGCCTCTAAGTGAGGAGGACTTAAACCGAATTTATGTATGTGTTATTCAGGACCCAGAGGTCAATGAGCCATCAAAAGAAGGCATCATATAGTGGGAGGATTCTCATTCTATTAGTGATACTACGAGTATTTCTTGTGAAAATTGGGCTCATGGTACATATGAATTAGTAGGGTGCAAGGTAAAAAGTGTGGTTACGTGCACAAGAATGGACTTCGTTCAGTCCGACGGATAGGTAGCACAGTACCTTGGTATACAGGGGCAGAAGATCTTCCTGCATTTTTGAAAGCCATGGAAACACAGTGGATAGATCAAATTAAGAGAAGAGATATGTTAGTATATACCTTGCACGGGACAGTAGCACGCTGGTGGGTAGTCCACAGAGATAGTCTTATAGAATGGGAAGAGATTGGAATCACCCTATCTATTAGGTTTGTAAGGAACAATGCACCTACACAGATCTACACTTATCATGGTGATCAACCTGTTCAACATCACATTCAGTAGTGTGAGAGACTCTAGACAACAGGACAGGAAGCATTACCACCTTCACTCTGGGTGCATAGATTGTACTCTATGCTACAAGGATGCACATGTGCCTGGTATGTATATGTAGAACTACATCAAGAGACTGGAAACTGGAAAAAATTTGACTGCAGGGATGATCCAGACCTTTGACTACTTTTCTTCTCAACCTCCAATAGAAGAGGCATTAAAATTTATCAAGCACTTAACTATGGGAGATAGTGCAAAAGTAGAAGAGCATATTCAGGAATTATTTGGTGAGACAGAGTCTGGAGCATTTTGAAAAGGAAGAAGAAATGGACTTCATACTACTTGAACGTGCTTTCCTTGAGAAAGAGAAGGAAATATGGTTTACATCGTGGATGATGAGGAAGTTGAGAACCTGGATATTGAACATTCACAAGGGGTGAGCGAGGTCTTGGATAGTGCAGACAAGGATACACACCTATCACGAACCCATGAAGACAAAGAAGGTGAATATAGGTTTGGAGGCTGAGCCTAAGGAGGCCATAATTGGAGACTACTGGTCAGACTCGGAGGTAGCAAAGATCATTGAGTTACTCAGGGATTATCAGGACTTATTCCCTCGAGGGTATCATGAACTTAAAGGCATGCATAAATCACTTGGGGAAATGAAGATAAAGCTTAAGGATGGTGCACACCTAGTTAGAAAGAGGCCTTATAGAATGAATCCTAATTTACATGAAAAGGTAAAAGAAGAAATTGATAAAATGTTGAAATCTAGAATTATCAAACCCCTTGATGAGTCAGAATGGGTTAGCCCAATGGTGATCAATATCAAGAAGGATGGATGAATTAGAATATGTGTGGACTACAGGGAGTTGAATGTTGCATGTGACGTCACCAATCCATTCCCTGACGCCATTCACTGAGGAAATACTGGAAGGTGTGGCAGGGCGTGAAATATATTCCTTCACAGATGGGTTTTCTGGGTATCATCAGGTTAGGATTGCTTAGGAGGATCAAGAAAAGACAACATTTACTACTAAATGGGGTAGTTTTTCCTATACTATGATGCCTTTTGGATTGAAAAATGTGCCTACTGTATTCTCATGCATAGTTGTTCAGGCATTCAAAGATTTTATTCACAACTTCTTATAGGTCTACCTAGATGATTGGACAGTATATGGGCTTGTGAAAGATCATTGTGACAATCTGTGCTTAATGTTTGACCAGTGTAGACAGTTGAGTATCTCTTTGAACATCAAGAAGTGCATATTTTCCACACCATTTGGAATATTGTTAGGACATATAATCTGCAAGGAAGGTTTTCTCATTGATCCAACTAAGGTTGCAGTCATTTTAGGCCTGGAGGTGCCTACCAGTCAAAGTGAGGTGCACGGATTTTTAGGTCATACAGGATATTATAGAAAATTCATCAAAGGGTATGCCAAAATTGCTACACCCTTGGAAGAGTTACTGAAGGGGAAAGGTACATTTTATTGGGGAGAACCACAACAATGCACGTTTGAGATATTAAAAGAGAAACTTACTACCGCGCCCATTCTATGCTTTCCCTCATGGGATAAACCATTTCATGTGCATGTGGACGCCTCTAGCATGGCCATTGGCATTGTGTTAGCTCAACCTGGAGAAGGTATTGTCGATCATCCAATTTTTTTTCTAGTAGGAAGCTGACTCCTGCCTAGATAAAATTATACAACTACAGAGCGTGAAGCTTTATCCATGATATATGCATTGCACAAGTTTCAACAGTACTTGTTAGCAACATCATTTGTGTTTTATACAGATCACATGGCATTGAAGTACTTAGTAAACAAGCCCATCTTACAGGGGCACATATGTAGATGGGTACGCTTATTTCAAGATTTTGATTTCACAGTTGTGGTGAAGCCAGGGAAAAGTAATTCTGGACCAGACCATTTATCTAGAATCAACTCAGGAGAGGAAGCACAGACAATTGAAGAAACCATGTCAGATGCATAGTTATATAGGTTACAACGCATGCCATCAGAATTAGAAGACATTGCTATTGTCTTTTGTAGACTGGTATAGCACCATAAGGAATGAAGGCATTAGAAAAGAAACAACTTGCTATACGCGCGGCACCATTTATGTTAATCAATGGTGACCTCTACAAGTTAGGTAGAGATGAAGTATTATGCCATTGTGTATTAGAGCATGAGTGCAAGGATATTATGGAAGAAGCTCATGGTGGTATTGTAGGAGGCCATTATGTAGGTGATGCGACTGCTATGGAAGATCCTACTTGTTGGATTATGGTGGGAGACATTATATAAAGACTGTAAAGAATATTGTAAGGCGTGTGATCATTGTCAGACGCACCTAGGAAAACTAGGGCAAAGAGATGAGATGCCTTTGAGACCAATTACTAGTGCCAATAACCATTTGAGAAATGGGCCATTGACTTTGTAGGACCTATTTCTCCAGCCGCGTGTAGGACTAGATTGTGCTATATCATTACTTGCATAGATTATCTCACACGGTGGGTAGAAGAAACACCTACAAAGGACTGTACAATAGCTACAATGGCATTAGGTTTCTATGGGAGAATGTTCTTACAAGATATGGATGTCCTTTAAGCTTGACAAGTGATAGGGGTACACACTTTTTGAATGATACAATCAGGATCCTATTAGATGATTTTATGGTTGCACACCATAAAACTACACCCTACCATCCTCAGGAAAATGGAACTGCTGAGGCTTTCAACAAGATTTTGAGCCAGACTTTGACAAAAAATTGTGATGTTGGAAGAAAGGATTGGGATGACAAAGTGTCAGTTGTTCTTTGGGCATATAGAACAACTTACAAGAGATTGAACAAAGCCACACCGTTTTAGCTAGTGTTTGGCTGCAGAATCCATTCTCCCTATAGAATTTATGTTACCTTCTTTGCATTGCACGTGCGCTGGAGGTCTAGCTAATGAAATTTTTTTAGAAGAGTATATTGAGAAGATGATTCAACTGGATGAGAGATGAGCCATAGCAAGATGGAGTCAGAAGCAGGAAAAGGCCAGGCAGAAGGCATGGCATGACAGAAACATAAGGGATAAGAAGTTTGAGATTGGAAAAATGGTACTTCTTTATGACTCTAAGTTCTTGTACGCCATCTAGGAAAGCTCAAAGTAATTTGGTTGGGGCCGTATGTCATCACTCACATACTTGAAACAGGTGCTTTCTCCAGTTAGAAGCACTTGATGAACAGGGACTACCCGGTTACTTTAATGGGAGTAGGCTGAAGCCCTACTATAAATAAGACTTCTTGGTGTTTGTAATAAGGCAAGTATTTCCATTTAGATTAGGTTTCCCTTATGTATTTCCTTAATGTATTTCCTTCATTGTCGCTATGACTTTGTCAATTTAGTTTTTGTTCTTGTGTAAAATGCACTTGCATGCGCATGAAGCTAATTACTATGTGAAGAACGTTTATGTGCAGAGGACTGCACATACCTTTAGCGTGGGGTGGTTGAAGTTATCCAAGTAAAAAACCATGGGAATTGAAAGGTGAAAGGAATAAGCTGCTATGGGTGCACTTTAAGTCAAAAGAAGATTGCTTCTCAAAAGTGGACCTAGGATGGAGATGAATGAAAGGATAGTATAACATGAGGTAAGCAGAGGCCATGATAACTACCAGGAGAAGGTACAGTGACGAGGTACTCGGGCACAAGGGTGTGCACTAAAGAGAAGTTTGTGACCAGAGGGTAGGAAGGTGCGCTAGAAGGTTATAGCTAGGGCGCAAAGATGTACAACACAAAATGACTTAATGTGGTAGGTGAAGGAGTAATAAATGCATCAAAATTTGAAAAAAAATTATATAAGGATGGGATGCAGGTTCATGTTTACCATTGCGAGTAAGAGAATTTGAGGAAAAATCCAAGTGCGAAGAACCGAGTGATAAGGTTAAGGTGCAAAGGTTTTGAAACCAAGCGTGATAAATAGATCTATGCCAAAAGAAGCTTGTGTCCCCGGTGGTGAAGGGTTTGAGTGAAGCAAGGAGGCAGAGAGGAGTTAGGGCACAAAGTTTCCACCTAGGGCATGATTGAATTGAGCTAGGGTTTGATTCACAAAGTTGCAGAGTTAAAGAGGAGACCATTGCAAAGAAAAAAAATGGCACCCAAGAAGGCCTCTGCAGCAGCAACAAAAGGAAAGAAGAAGGTGGTCGTCAAGGAAGAAGAGATGGCACCCAAAAGTGACTTTTCAGAAATGTAAAATCTAGAAGGATTCATCATTGGCCAGGAGTGTGATTCACCCATCAGAAAGAGAAAAGTGAGCGAATACAATCATAGGACCACGAAGAACAACAAGAAGCTCAATTCCTTGATCACTGCTAGGACAAACAAGCGTACAATGAAAGACATGCTAGTTTTTGATGATGTAGGTGAGAAGCTTCTGAGGAGAATTGGGGTCTACCAATTATATGAGCTTCCATATTTTGGGAAGTATGATCCCTTGTATCAGTGGCTCATGAATAGAGTGCATGAAGAATTCTACTTTGCGGGACGCAGAGTTAGAATCGCATCTGCGCTTATCTCATCAGTTACAGGTTTGAAGGCCACAGGAGAGTACATAAAGAATGATCTCACAAGTAAAGCCGCGATCTTGAAGACTAGACATGATTTTGGATACCTGAAGGGTCCGTGTGGTATGGATATAGACAAATTGAAGAACTATCTGGTTGTGCAAGCAGCAACACACCTTGTTACAAATTTGAATGATCAGGAGTGGTGGTCATAGGTAAATATTAAGTGGTCCCATGTTTCGCGTAAGATGTCAAAAGGAGAAATATACAATATTGTAAGCTATATTACAAAACAAATAGTCAAGGAATCATGCACAAGAGGGAAGATCAGCTTTGGGTTGTTCTACTATCACTAATATTCATGGAAATTGGAGTACCAGATGGGCCAAAGGGAAAAGTATGGGAATACCCCATGGAGAATAAGCCACTAGCTGAAAGGTTCAGTAAGTATCTATGTAAAGGGGTCATGACAGATGACGTAAAGAAAAGGGTGGATAAATGGTATGACAGGCTCCATGCAGAATTTTGGAGAAGAGTGGTGCATCCCAAAGGACCTACCATCAGTAGTAGGGAAACAATTCTAGTTTGTTGTATATCATCATTTCTGCATTATGCGCTTCCCAATGAAAGATGGAGTCTAGAGCCCTTGGTGTAAATTGCCTTACGCATTCACTACAAGGTATTTCCAAGCATCTGTTTGGAGATTTACAAACACGCGCCGACTGATATTCAATGCAGATAAGGTAGATTGTGACCACCACACATTGAGAAATAAGTATGTGTATCCTGGAAGAAGTTCTTGTACCAAGAGGATCATTTCGGAGGTGTTGAATACTAAGCCAATAAGTCTAGTTGTAGTAGATGTAGGGGAAACATTAGTGTATCTTCAGCTGAAGCCAAAGATGGAGAATAACAAGTATGTGGAAGGTTAGTTCGCCCTTTCAACACCACCAAAGGAAAAGCATACAGTGGGGAACATCCTAGCATCTAAGCCCACAAAGCTAATTGAAGTGGAGGATGAGGAGGAGGAGCGTGAAGATAGTGATGGTTTGGAGCATAGAGGTAGGAGACATCCTACAAATAAGGGTGAAGCTAAGTGTGACATTACACCACCTCACCCAAAAGAGGGGGATGATGAGAACTTGAATGTAGTCTAAGGGGAGCACAAATTTAAGAGGGTGCTTAGGAGAAAAAGGACCCAAGGTGCTACTCCAACCACGATGCATAGATCACCCAGAATCTCTCCACAGAAGGAGGAAACTATGCAAAGAAGTACAAAATTAAAGTTAAATGAGGAGGTGGAAGAGTCAAAGGAAAGCACACCTAATTCTCCTACACTTCTAGAGAACATAGAAGAACAGGGTGAGGAATCAAAGGGAAGAGAAGAGGACGAGAAGGGACTAGAGGAGATAGCTGCTGAGAATATTCAAGACATGGAGACACAAGTCCCAAATTTGGAAGCTAAAGTCCCTAAGCAGCAACGGTCTAGAAGAACAAGTGGGGAGCACATTCCACCAGCCATGGGGTATGTAGAGGACGTAAGTAAAATTATATATGCCCGCTTCCAGAGCACAATAACACAAGGATTTATTCGAATGGGAGCTAATGGATGAGGATATCGGTGACTGTGTGCACTCGAAAGAAACTATCATAGTCAAGGCACACCCATATGGATGAGTCTGACTTTGATGTATGCGAAGATTCATTGCGTTTCAAGATGGTTGAAGAAGGCACCCCAAGCTAGACACATGACCGTAAAGCCTACTGTCATGTCAGATGATCAGGTCAACAACACATTGGTGAAGGTTTCTACTGAAGTGGCTAGAAGAAACATGGACAAAGCTATAACAATCAGAGTGCTGTACTAGGAGCTAAAGACAAAGGATGTGGATATAGCTGGCATAACACAAGAGAGGGACTTCACGCAGAAGAAGAATGAATTATTTATCACCATTGCAAAGGAGATTGGAGACAATGTCATCAAAGTAAGGCCACACTTGGAGGCCAAGGTACCATAGGAATTTCCTTCAATGATACACTATGTAGGAAAGTTGGTGGACTTGGTACTTGAAGATGAACCTCTACGCATGATAGCACCAAAAAAGTTAGAGCAAGATGCAAAATGAGAGAAAGCCTCAGTGATGCGAAAGATTGCATCTTATGAAGGGCTATTACAAGCATTACAAGAAGTATTAAAGAAAGTAGGCCAGGCTTTAAATATCTACATAACTTCAGAGGTGCTTATCAGCATAAAGACCCTTGAAGAAAAAATAAGGTCTAGAAAGCAATGAAGGATGAGACATTGGGTCACATAGAAAAATGATCAATAGTTAAATAGAAGCGCGAGGCCCTGAAAGCATCACAAGAAACAAAACTCGACTAGAAGAGCTTGGGAAGTTAATTGCATAGAAGATGGATCTTTTAGAAGGAAGAATGACATTAATGTCCAGCATTGTGTTGGTTCTACAGAATGAAAAGGGAGAGATTTTGAGGGATGAGTTGGAATCCATTGTTGTGGACATCCCAGAAAAAGCAAAACAAGCACTAACTGAATGGTAGGTTTTGGAGGCTAAAATAAAGGAGTATCCAAAATTGATACTTCAAACTGATACAAACGAGGATGTCTCATAGCTTCATAAAAATTCTTTATTTTTCTACGTTCTTTCATTCTTATTCTTTCCATTATTCTATTCTTTACTTCAATTTTTGGAGAAATACTCATTTTCGGGACGACGATGAGATTAGTGTGGGGTAATGTTGATCAGAGAATACTTGTTAGAGAACACTCAAGGAATCCACATGGGATAGAAGGGCCAGGATCAAGGGCATGGAAGTACAGGAAGGACCTATGTGTGGAAGGAAAATTCAACATTCAGGACTTACCTAATTTTGAGCATGACGACCTATTTTTAGAAAATGGCCTGTAGAACACACCAGCGATGCAGAGATGTGCGTGCCATGCATTATCTATCTTTGGAGTATTGGATCGAAGAATTTTGCATGGAGATGAGCTAAGAATAGGATTGACACTTCAGTTAACTGTAAGAGGCCTATAGATAGCACACTTGCATGTGTGGCTATGCCTATGAATGGCACGTGGCTATTAATAGCATGCGACCTATTTCTTGAATAGATAAGTGGTGAAGGGAAAGTCTCCACCCTTTATATATGATGTGAGGTACATAGTGGTAATGGGGATGAGTGTGACGGATGTATGAAGTTATAGAGATATACCCATATGACGAATTACTGTATCAGATCCATACATGCATTAGTATCGATTGACATTATTGTAAGGAGCTTATGTGTTTATTAATAGATGGAAGATATTGGTTGAATCTAAGTGTCATTCATGTGTGTAATCAAGTAGTGGATGTTATTTATTCAATCATGATTATTGTTTTAAGCTTGTTCTTTTATAGATTTGAAAGCAACATGCATTGTAGAATGATGGATTAGTTATGAATCCATATGTTTATCCCTTCATCACGCTAAACATCCTGCTACAACAACCCTAAAGAGGGACCTGGTACCTTTGCATGCTTTGGGTGAGCACTCAGTCTAGGCTGAGTGATGTGCCAGTGCAACCATCCCAACTCAAAATCACGAATTCCAGCTCAACTCATCTTATTGTAATCCAACCAACTAGCCAACTATCTCGCTACAACCAAACTCACCCAGGTCACTGGGCTCAGCTCAGTCAGCTTAATCTTATCACTTCAACCATCTCATCGTGATGAGGTGGTGATGTTTTGAAGACCCATATGATAAGAATTATGACTTACTCTGATGGATCAATGGAGTCATTGATGCATTTTTAATTTTTTCTAGTTGTGCGGTGTTCTGGGCATTCCTCTGTCATGCTTTACCATGTTTCTCGAGCACAACTGGGACCAAGAAGATGTTTTCAAGATCCATATGGAGGCTTCATTTATCTATTTGAGATATGAGATCATTTTGTAAGCATTTTAATAGTTCAAAAAGTGGAAAGATGAATGAATATGGGGCCATCTACAACTTTTTGCACCTAAAATAGAGATTTTCTATTTTTAGCAAGTAGGATTGTGACCTACTATTTTGGGATATATCACCTCATTTTATCCTCAATATGACCTTCTGAACCTTCTGACACACTTCATCCTCCTTGTTTGATGATGCATTTTTATTTTTTCCAACTTCATGTTTTTAGCAAGTTGTTTTTCCATGACTTGTTATTTTGAGAAAATTTTCTTATTGTTTCGGATGATCCATGCTTTCAATTCAAGTGAGTTACTATTTTTAGTACATTAAGGAGCACAAAATATGCTATTTTTAGTAAGTTTCTAAAAAATCCTTGGTTTGAAATGGGGATGAAATTTTTAGATTCGGCTCTTCGTCATGATCTCATGCTCGAAATTTCGTTGTGATTCGATAAGTGGAGAGTTAGGAAATAAAAAATGAAAAAAATCCTGGTGCAGGATTCAGGCACAAAGCTACCATGGAAGCCATTAATGAAGTCACCAATATTTTTGAAATAATTCTTTCCCACCTCATATTATGATGAAATCAACTTGTTTGGATTAGATTTTTCATCTGGATGCAATGTTCAAATTTCTAGCTTTGGCTGATCTGCAGATTGATGGTAAACTGAGGAAGAAGAAGCTAAGGAACATTTTTGGGATTTCTCTATCATTAATGATATGGAACACCTTTGGTATTTATGTTTTTTTTCATCTTGAAGGTGCTTAGGAAGAAGGAATATGGTGAAAGTATCAGTAGTACCCAATTACTTGTTTGTGAGATATGAAGCTTTCATGGTTTTTGACTACGGAGTTCTTCCGGTGCAACAGGGGCATGGTAGTAGCTGAAAAACATTATTTTGGATGTTTTTGTAGTCATGGAGAAATTGGAATGGAGAGGAAAGGAGTAAATGGAGTGGTGGAAGCAATGGCAATGGTGATTTACTTCTTCAGGCAGTGGAGTTCTTGCACGCACAGGGAAGAAGTGATAGAAGCAACACACTTTTTGTATAAAATAGTTTTTTAATTCTTCAATGGATTGGGAAGAATTTTGTGTCCCAAGTTTTTGAGATATATGGTGCATAAAAATGTGCATCACCCTCCTTGTGAAAAGTGGCATTATATTGGCTAGTGAGACATAGAAAAAAATCACTTTAAAACACCCAAGGGCTGAAACTGGGTCATATGGTTGACCGGGGTAAGGGGCTAGGATTGGGGAGGAATTTCGTGTTACAACTGTCCCAAATTTTTGGGATGGTTGATGTAAGAAAATTCTCCCTCACTTGGGCTTAACAAGTGGCGTATTGAGATTAGTCAGTGGATGAGAGAGAGAGAGAGAGAGAGAGAGAGAGAGAGAGAGAGAGAATGTGAGCAGAAAGCACCTGGGGGGCTGAAACTAGGTCACATGGATGACCAGGGAAAGGGCTAGGATTGGGTGGAATTTTTTTTCCCTATTTGTAATAAATTCTTGTTACATTTGGTGCAAAAAAATGTTCCCTCACCTAGCATTGACAAGTGGCAATGCAAGATTCAATGATGAAGGGGGCTAAGGAATGGTGCACATGGGCTTAACTGGCTTGTTTGACCTCTATCGAGGGTCACATGGAGGTTCTAGGAGGATAAATATGGGTTGGGTGAATTTTTTTTGTCCCAAGTGTCCTAAATTTTTGGGACAATAAATTCTGCTTTGAACCTGGGAGTGACATGTGTCCACCCAGAAAATTGACTAACTCCTATAGCGTACCTTAGGGAGCAACTTGACAGAGGCATAACTTGAGCATCCAGAGGTCTTTTTTTAGAACTTGTTTATATGATTTTGACTATAAAATGAATTTTGAGAAGAATGGAATGAGTCTGATCATCTGATTTAGTCTCAAACCCCCTAAACAATATCATTTTTTCTCGGGATCACTAATTGTGCATGTAGAAAATGTTCTGTGGGCATAATTCATTATGTATTATGAAAAATGTGAAACCGCCATAAGTTAGAGCACTGAAATACCTTTCCAATGATGTCCTTTTTTACCTCCAAATCATCCCAGATCTCCAAAAATCACTTCCCAAATCTCAGGTGTTTTTGGATCTCTAAGCTCCCTCACCTTCAAGAATCCACTTTCATTGAACTTGTCCTAAAACTTTTGAAACTTTCCAAAATATTCTAAAAATAGTTGAACAATGTTATTATCTCCCCAATAAAACTCCTTGATTAATTTAATCCTTTCATTCTACTCCAGGGGTGTGCACCAGCCTCATAAAGACCAAAAATAGCCATTCTTAAGCTTCTTGAAAAGCATGTCCTAAAATATCTTGACTTGGAAGTGCTTGAATGAACTTGTTACCCATAAATAACCTACAAAAAAGATTGCAAAAACACATATGATCTATTTTTCAGGGTAGGGTAGGCTCGGTATAGGGATGGACTAGCTTGAAGGGGTGTCGAGGAAGGCTCACAATAAAAAAATTTGACACTGGTGTCTGTTGTCCTGCTTAAAAATATGAAATTTTTCTTGTTGCACAATTGCATGAAAATAGATGGCTCTATCTTGGTGACATATTGTGGATCGAGAACAACGAGGACATAGTATGAGGAATGCTAGAATCTGAATTTACTTGGTGGACCATTGTCTTATCCATTGGGCTTTATTGAGTTGTTTCTTCCAAACACACACATCAACAGAAGGGACACACACTAAAAGGAAAAACAACACACAATAGAAAATGGAAATTAATATACTTGGGAAGGGATTATTTACAGAGGGCGGGGAAAGAACATACACATACACAACAATTGGTTGGGAAAATTACATGTAATGCAGGGGTCAATACCAAATTTTTCTTACTATATAATCAAGAGCTTGAACCTACTCTAATACTCCAATCAACCCCTGCTTGAGGATCACCATTTTACATGTTTTATGGCCCCTTGGTGTCCTATGGAGGCCTAATGCATATTTTTGTATGAAAGAAAAACCCTTAAAGGACTTCCTTGATCAGAGATGAGCTAAGGTGATCATTTTGTGACCATAGACACAATGTATAATAGATATGTAATGCTCCTACATTCATATACATGACTGTCCCAAGATACAAAATCTATTGATAAGGTATCTAGCATATGTTACCTTTTGATACTTCTTACCATACACTTTACTCCCAATGGAGTTCTTCTTTACTACAGTCACAAGCTCTTTCTTAATTGATTGAACATGACCAAAACAACAACCCAATGTTTCAAGTTCCTTTATGGATGCTCAAGCATCTTTCTACTAGTGTGCAGTCCCAATACTCTGCCCTCAAGACTGAAATTAGTCTAAAAGCATCCAAATCAAACTCTTAATACTCAATTAGTTGGTTCCCAGGGCATACCAACAGCTAACAGACCTCCCTTCACAATGGTTGAGGTATTCATGAGTTCCATATACTATCCTAGATCTAGGTTTTCTCTTTATCACCTCCCTTTTTTGAAGTGACTTATACTGCCTTAGGAACCCCTGCACAGTCCACATTTACTCCAATTCACTGGTAGATTTCTCTCTAGAATCATGGAACACATTAATAATACTAGGATAGTCATCTTCCAACTTCCATGCACAGGTACTGAACTCTAATTCTTTTTGAAATTAGTCCTTTTACTATCTTATTGTGGACTAACACAGTCCTAGACCACTGTACAGTCTCCTTATAGCTAGAGGGAAGGAATTTCCCTTATGCCTATATGCCCAATGTCATTTCATATTCAACAAATATGCCTGGGTAAGTACCCTCCCATTCCTTATTAGTGGGTTTTCATCATATTGTATCTATCTCCTTCATGTTACAGTCCTCTTTTCTTGTCAAATACAGTCCTAATCCTGTGCAATCATCTTTTATATACTAACAAGGTGATAACTTCATGCATTCAAACCTGAGATCATGCAAATACATTCCATATATCCCCTATTTTTTCCATCTTATCAATCCATCATCATGATTAGCAATGCTATAAAGCAAAAACTGTGCATGTTCTTTGTTTGACTGTAACAATACAACACTGTTATATCTCGAATATATAGTCACTTATATCTTGAGCGACATAAGATCATTCTTCACCAAATTTGGATGGTCTTTAGATCATATCAATGCAGAGATATTGTAATAGTTTCAGGTGATTCTATCCATGAAATGAAAAGATATACAAAGCCCTAGTTCAGGCCCGAGAGGCAATAATTTGCTATAAAATTCAAACTATACATTTTCAAAACATACAAAAATTTATCAATGTGATCCAAATCACCTGTAGAGTCTTTCCATACTGATAATCAAGAGAGTTACATCATTTGAAGGTCATGGAGGGTTTTGACCTTGCTGTCCTGCCAGGGTTCTTGTACACAGTCCACTGAAACAAGCTATTTCATGCATTCCAGAGTATAACATCTTCTTCCAAACATCATACACACGTTGTTACTCATTGTTCCATCCTTCAAAACCTTGAGAACCCCCTGTCCTGCTTCATCTCCATCGAATCACCTATGAAATAGGTATTCATTAGCTAAGAATAGACCCTCTAAAGCTCCTAAACTGACTCCTAAGCCAACTCACACTCCTAGGAAGACTCAAACCATCTTCTCAACATAGAAATCCTCATGTATATCACCTTGATACTCTCCTATAATCCGTACAAGGAAGCTATTACATGATGCCAAGGCTTAAATTGACCTTAATTAGCCTATATTACTTCTTAAATGCCAAGTCAAGTCACCTTACCAACTTCTTACAAGCATATATTCATTTTTACAACATATTTAACTCTAACACACCTAAAAACATGTATCATGGTCTTATATGACCTTATTATGTGTTGTTCCTTGATGCTCCTGCATTCAACATGCCATCATGGAGCAACAGACTAAAGTCTGACCTTTGAAGTGCCAAATTTATTATCTTATCATCCCACTGTTCTTGTGATGGATTTGCATGGTTTGAGGAGAAGAAGGATCCGAACATGATTCCATCTTCGTACTCATAATCCACCAAGAATGTTCTTGTATCCAGTGAACACTTCATTATCTTCTCATAAACTTCTACATTTTGATGCTTCCTCTTGATGTCTTGCAATCATGAGACACCATTCCTCCATGTCTTCAGGAGTGGGAAAATTGATCTTGTTATGGAAACATCCTTCATCCTTGAATTGTAGCATGGAAACATCTATTGAGTTAGCGATGCACTTGGAGGGAGTGAGAAAAAACTGATTTTCTTCCCATTTGACAGCTTCCCTAGACATCTCACTTTGCTTCTCTGTGCAAGTACTTTCCAAAATAGAGGTTACATCATTGAATCAAAGGCCCTCATCATTATTGAGTGAATGTTGCAGTATGGAGGCATGTTCAAGACAAAATCAGATCTTGGGAAATGGTGAGCTCAATCTGATTTCATATTTATTCACAAGATCCATGCACATTCCCACTTTGTTGTTCGAAACAACTCTCTTTAGTGTAAATTGGATCCACATTTTTCCCTACAGTCTACCTTCATGGCAAAGGACGTTGTCTTCAAGATTGGGAAAATTCAAAGGAGATTCCAAGAACATTCCTTCTTTTATACTTATGATCTTCCTCACAAAATAGGAAAGGGAATGACATATTTTCACATCCCCTCTCATCAAATAAGGAATTGGGGGAGAACATCCTAGCTCATCCATACACTCCATCTCAACATCAAACAATGATGTATCAAAATGAGGAACACAAATTGATTCATATTGTTATCCAAATAACTCCCCTAGTTATTTGGATAACTTATATATTTTCATTCTAACTCTGATGTTTCACATCTCAGGTTATGTGCTCTCAAGTTTATTCCCTTGGCACAATTTTCTTGGCTACAGTTCTTCCATCTGCGCCCCACACACCTTGCTTCCTTCTTGTTTCTTCCTCTGCATTTTGTTATCTCCTTTTCCATTTCCCTTTACGCCTTCCTCCTAACATGTCGGATTTCTTATCTATCCTTTCACACACTCCTTACACACACCCCTGTAGAATTTCCTACCAAATGGCCAAGTCCCTAGCATTCCTCTTATGCATTTGTATACACTAAGCTCCATCATACGCCAATTTTTCTTCTGCCATCCGCACACCCTTCCTCAGTTGATTTATCATTCCCTACTTCCATACTTGCCTTCTACAAGTATGTCCTTCTTTCATACAGCATGTATTATGCATGTGCCTTCCCTTAGTTTCCCCTCTACGCACCTACCTTTTACTATCTTGGGCATTTTGCTTCTAGACCTTGTGCCTTCTTTTGTGCTTGTCATCATGTCATGGTTGTCTTTTAGAATTGAGTGTGCAATACACAACCTATCAAAGCACACCAATAGGGCATCGAATCTTGCCAACCAACTAGTGCATGAAACATGGTAGAAAACGAAAAAGCAAATGAGTAGTTGGCTGATTTTCTTAGTCAATCCGCACCCGCCACATGTCATTACGTGTCAAAGCTACCTGTAGACTTCTAACAACCATATATTCTACTACAGTGCTTAAATTCCTGTGCACCTGGTCTCATTTGAAAGTTGCTAACATTAGCTACACGTTGGAATTTTCAAATTCAAATGTAGGCAAGATTTGGTAGGTGGAAATAGGAAAATGTCTCTTTGCTCATCAATGCACACATCCAATCAACCTCAACCACCATATTTCATGAGATCCTTGCCTTCTTCCTTCTTCTACTCTCCAAACATAACATGGGGAAGTGCACCTGACAACCTTGCAGGTGGATTTGCAAGCATTTATCACAGGCTGTTATTGGTTGAAGATTTGAATCCAAGTTTACCATCTTTTCTCCTTCTCTTCTCTACTTCTTCTTTGATAAGTAGAAAATTTCTATTGTGTAAAATGGACCCCTCCATATTGTAACAACACCATGCCAAAATTTTGGTTGACTTCCCATGAGTCTCAGACCTTGGCATGGTCTCTGCAATGTGTTCTCGCCTCCTGCTGTACAATGTAAATGACTGCGCATCCCTTAAGTAATAAAATCATGTTTGGTAGAACTATTGTCTTCCCTCTATCATTTTCATTGCATCTCACCTCTTCGTATTTCATGTATTCTGGTATGTTGTGTGTACTCATGTGCTTGCATTCCTCATGTTCATGTGTTGCACGTGCACCGGAAGGATAGAGCTCGCATGTGTTGATACTATGGCGCATGCCATCTACCGTCTTCTCCCATGCCCACTCTATTTCCCTCACCACTTATGGAGAGATATCAACCCTTTACCTAGTGCACTATCACCTTCCTTAGCTTAGGATTTCCCCTTTCTACACATTCTTCTGATCCCTGGTCCCTTGGCATGTTTAGTTTAGGATTTTCTTTTAGCATTAGGAGTAGCAGTAGTGTTAGAGGTAGGTAGAGGAAATGACCTTCTCTAGAGATTTTTCCAAAGCATGCAAGGTCCCAACACTTGGGGATGGTTCCATTGTGGTCTCAAATGACTCAGTTCCTCTAGATCTGAGACATGGTTGTAGGTTTGATGACCAACACATACCTATCTTACATTTCCATGTCTAGAGTCGGGAAGGGTCTTTTGTATCTTCCACAACCTTTAATATTTCTTGCACATATAACTCTTCTGATTTTTCTATATGCTCATCTTCATCCTCAATGGAAGAATCTCTACATTTTGTTTCTAAGAGACGGTTGAAAATATGATCCATATATGTCCATAATTTATTTAAAACATCCTCGTTCATCTCCTCTATGTTTCTTGTCACCCAAAGCTCACCCTCTTGTAAGCACAGGCATACGTGATTCTCAACATTTTCTGACAAGGAGAAGAGATGCAACTTATTTGGAAGGGCACTCCTTCAATCTCAAAATATATTTCATCATCCTCTTGATGGGAAGCATTGAACCATGTTGGGACAACAATATGGGAATTATTTTCAACTTTATCGTGATCATATCATTATTAAATCTTCTTACTCACATGGGAAAATGAAAAATTTCACATTCACTATGAGTATCATCCTTGTACTCTTTGTTTACCCATAAATTCTCTTCAAACCCTAAGCACGTCGACATATCACCCAGCCCTGATTGGGATCTCACTCAGGGTGTGCAAAGGTGCCAAGCACCTCCTTTATATGAGCTTTATGAGAATGTTCTCCATTAATGAAAAGGTGCTTGCACATATAGAAATTAGTTACATTCATTCTTACAATTTAGATGAAGAACTAGATCTAGTTTCGAGCACACCACATATGGAAGTAAACATGATCACATTACATCAATATCATAGATAAACCATAAATAGTATCAAGAACACAAGGGTTTGAATTCATAGATAATAAAGAAAACGCATACATCAATATCCATAACATAGATGTTTAGAATCAATCCATTGTATTAATTCATCACATTGAAGTAGCCATATATACATTTAAGATTCCATGGATGGAGATAATACAACAACAAGGCCTCAATATGTTTTTTGTGATAGCTTCATTACAAAACTTACAATCATGTATCACACACACACTCCATCCTCTACACATACACCCTTTTCTCCATCCGAATGTCATGCCAAACCATAAAAAAAGAAAGAATTGCAATCAATCTCCTCTAACCACTCATCATTGCAAGAAAAGGCCTGAAGGAATCTTGCATGATCGCATAACCACTACCCAAAGAACATGTCAAATTTCATCATGCATTTCCCTAATCGAGTATCCTCAACATGCAAGTGCCAGCTAATTCATAACAAACTTGGCTCCTTATCTTGTTATGATAATCGTAATGATACCCCTGGAATATGCTTTTTCTTGAGCTGCAAGTCCCCATAGCTTAACATTATCCATAATTGTATGTGGTCTCTTTTCTATTTGTTCCCTTAACACAACTTTACTCATAGTCCAAAAATGACTAAGTCTTGAATCTATCCTACCTGGACGTGAGCCTTCACACATCCCCAAAAGGTTACTTCCCACATGTACCTTCATGCCATATTATTGCGCATCACAACCCTTCGTGCCTCGGGTACTTGGTAATTTTAGAGGCTCAACATCACCCCCACACTAATTTGAAAAAAACTTCACTCACCCAAAAATATGCTAATGCAAAAATGTTGCACTGTTCAACCATTAAGCACCTAATTGGAGGAGTTCAGGGAACTCCACATCTATTTCATACTTTAGCTTCCCCCATGCCTTCAATTCTGTTAGAGCCTTTCCTGGTACCTCTCCTATAATTTTGGGCACTTTGTATTAAGTGACTTCCTCCACTTTCCCCTTGAGCTCATTTATGGCTACCAACAGTTCCACGTAGATACCTTCAAACTTCTCCATCCACTCAATGATAGATTCCTCGAGTTCACCAATCCTGAAATCTATTTTCCTCATGCTTTTTGTTTATTGTATCCTTCTGTGCAGTAGTGTCAAAAATTAACTGTGCACACTCAGACTTGTTAGTAGGTATTTTCTCCTGTAAAGCCTTGAGAGTGGCCTCTTCCTTAGCTACCTGCACATCGATTATGGGCTCACACTTCCTACATCTGTCAAAACCTATATCCGCCAATATGTTCACTTCCTTGAGTTGAGTAATTAAATCCTCCAACTCAGTGATCCGGGCTTCAACATCAATTTTTTTTCTCTTCTCTTTCATTGGCAAGCTCTATAGTTTTGGGCCTCGTTCCATCCTTAATGTTTGCAAGTAACATCCTTACAAGGTCCTCGAGATAATCCATCTCATCCCCATAATTTTTCCTTTCCTGGCTCACTAATACCAGACATTATCCCAAAATTCATTTAATAAGGGCGCTAGCTTAGTCACAGGCCTCCTTTGTTTGTGCCTACTCACCCTTCAGTCCTTGGCATAACCTCTCTATCTCCTTTTGTTTTTCCTTCTTTGCCACAACTAAGGTTCGAACAGTGGCCCCTTCCTCCAAGTTGTGTCGCACCACCTATGAGGATATCTTATGTAGAGTGTTGCAAGCTTTCTCATCTATGAGGTGGCTAGGATCCACCACTTGGGGATGTCTCTCCTCCCTTCTTCTTCGGGTGAATGGTCTTGATCACATAATCATTGACCTTAAATTATAGCTCTTCTCAGTGGCAGTGCAGGTTCCCACTTATCATCTTCCTCATTCTAGGCACACCCCCTCCTTGATCCAAGATATCCTATGTATGTAGTTTCTCTACGGGAAGGGTGGCCTAAAACCTTGCGTGTAATACCTTCATGGGATCATCCCTAAATTCCATATGGGGGGACACGGGTGGCCACTTTCTCCTTGTCACCTTGTGCTTTGAACGTTGCTTCTTTGATCCTAGAGTGAACCCCTTATCATCCTTTATGACAAAGGGATTCTCCCTTAATTTCTTCCTATGTATTGGTAGGCCATGTAGTAGAACACTCTTGTGTTGGGATCTTCTCAATTTATTCCATAGAATGATCCTTATCCTTGGCGTGCACATAGACTTCTACCTTGGTGTCTGCCTCATCTCTTCTCTTATCTTATGCTTTGAGCTCAACCTCAAGTTCCTCCTCAAAGGTCATGTTATCTTCCTCCAAGCCTATTTCCATTATCGAACTAGCAATCTTATGCACCTTGTGTTTCCTCCATTATGGCTCCTCTCCTTTAGGTAACTCTCCTTTCTCACACCCTACATCAGTTTCCTTAGCGTAACTAGGCTATGAAGAACATGTGCCCCCATTACTACCTCGGTGTGTTTATTATTTCCACTTCCGGGAGGTTTCCAACTTCTCCTAACTTTCTTCTTCTCCCTACTACTACCTCCTCATATTCCTAAACCTTTTTCATAGGTGGCACCAATAATTTTCCTGTCTTAGGGAAGGGGGTGTCTCTAACATCCATCTCAACTCCTCCCTGTGTCTTGGGGTGCAGTTGCACGAACACCCTATGGATGTATCCCTTTAAGGTAACATTTATCTGCAGGTGTAGATCTAAGAATTCAGGCTCCATGGTCTCAACAAATGCTGGTCTCGAGTTGTATCTATAGGTTGCACACAAGGTGTGAACATCTAGATCCACCTTATCTAGCATTAAAGTTCAAAAACTATGCATCCTTCAACCAGTTGATGGCACACTTCAGGTAATTAGCAATGAATGTAAATGGGAGTTTGCACCACATCCCTTTCTCTCCTTTGGCCATCACAAACCATACCAGACTAAAATGTTGTGTGATTGCAAACTGAACTTTGTCCCTAATGATCTTTGGAAGCTCGTGTGGGATGCACCATTCATTTTAAAAAGCTACGTGCATTTTCTCATACCATTTGTTCATCCATGCCTTTTACGCATTAGATATACTCTCATCACAATGTGAACCATTTGAGCTGTATTGTATTAGGTGGGTGCGCCGGTGGGTAAACCCACATGTTATCATCTAGTTCATCTGGGACACCAAGTTCCCAGAATACAATTATTAACAAAATGGACCCCCAAGTTATCTTTTCTCCTAGACCATTCTGTACTCCATGCCTCGTCAATGATATTATTCATGATAAAATGTACAAAATTGTAATGTGCTTGCTTAGACACCCTGTATGCAATGTACATGAACCTATTGTTTATGGTCCATCCACCTCTTAGATGTGCCCAACTTACAACTAATGAGTTAGGAAGTGACTATCAATGTTGGGTCTGGTAGATCCACAATAACATGTGCCCTTCCCCCTTCTCATAGTTTAATTGCTTGGCTATCTCTTCTACATTCGCAGTAGCACTTAAATTAAGGGCCATGTCTTCACCTTTGTTTTACAGGCCCGTTACCCTATGGATTAAATTGCCTATAAGTCTCATCCTTCTCCCCGTAAATTAGAAAAAGTATTCATGCACTCGTGACATCAACCATCTGAACAATGGTGTGGGTTTATCAAAAAATGACACCTCCCAAAGCTGCAAGACCTTAGTTTTCTACAACTCTCTCTTCACTAAATTGTCTACCCTAGGGTTTCTTGTTCTTCTAACCCTAGTATCTCCTTGTAGAGATATGCCCACATTAACTCGTCATAGTTGGTGTTTATATGGTTGAATTCACTAATTTTCCATTTGTACAACTTCAAGCTCCACTTACCTACCTTAATAACCCCTGGGGATATTGCATTTCCGAATAGACTTCCACAGGTTCTTCCTTTTCCAACATTGGTCTCTTTATATGAGCTTTCTTGGGTGCCATTTCCTTTTTCTATGATTCTTTTGTGCCCTAAGTGATTCCAAATTTTCCTTCATTTGACCTAAACTTTACAACCTCCAAACTTATATCTCATGTAACCCCCTCCTACTCTGATGTCTTCTTCTTTGCTTTCTATACTGCAAAGATCACGCCACAACTCGTACAATTTTACTGGTTCATGAAAAGTGCCTCGTTCTTCTTCACAAAACCCTTGTCGTACTTTAATTCGGGAACAAAAAAATTTGCTAAGGAAAAGTAGTCGAGATCACTAGCTTTACCATCTATTTATACTTTTTTCAACATCTTAAATTTCCTTCGACCACATGTCTTACTGTCACTTTTTAATAAAGTATTTTATTTCACTTAAATCAAATTTTGTGACTCCCCTTCGCATGTCATAGTTATAAATTTATGGCATTCCAAAACTACTTCACACCCACATATCTCATTCGTGCACGTCACCATGTTGAAGTACATAACCTCTGCGCATTTCACCAAGTAGTTCCTCATGGTTTCGCCTTCCTCTTGTTATACTACGCGATCATTGTTTCTCTTCTACATGGTCTTTAAAATTTTATCAACACACCTTATACACCGTTCCACTTGTTCTTCTATCTTTTGCACTAACAGTCCCATCTTCTCAAATAATTTATCAACCATATCCAAAAATATCTGCCAATCCATCCACCCCACACTAAATGTATACACAGTCCTCTACTTTAAGATGAATGAAATCTCTTACAATGTAATTAGCTAATGGTGCACCAACACGCCACACAACACTGAACAAAGAAGAAAAAGAAAAATGATGAAAAAAGGAAACACACAAAAAGGGAAAAGTGTTAAGGGAAACCTAATCTAACTAGAAATATTTCCTTGTTTAAAAACACATAGAATCCTTATTTATAGTAGGGATTGAGCCTACTCCCATTGAAAGAACCTAGAAATTATGTCCCATCCAATGCTTGTAACTGGCATACACCTAAATCCATTATGAAGGATATAATATATGGCTATAACTAATGGAATTTGAGCTTCCCAGGATGGCACAAAAACTTAGAATCATAAATTAAAACCATCTACCCAACCTCAAATTGCTTATTCATAATGTGATGATCATGCCATGCCTTTTACCGTGCCATCTCAGTCTTGTGACTCCATCTAGAAATGGATTGTCTTTCATCCAACTGAATTAACTTATCAATGCACTCTTACAATTCTTGTACATCATCCAATCCTCCTGTGCATGCAATACGTAGAGAGGTTAACCTGAAATCTTATCAGAAAGATAGCTTCTGTGCTAAACACCAATTGAAACAGTGTGTCTCTGTTCAATATTTTATAAGTTTTTCTATATACCATAGCACATGTTGAGACTTTGTCATCCCAGTCCTATCTCCCAACATCACAAATCTCGTTCAATGTGTGATTCAAAATTTTGTTGAAAGGCTTTTGTTGTCCCATTAGCTTGTGGGTGGTAAGGAGTAGTCTTGTGATGGGCCACCATGAATTTTTCCAACAGAATCCTGATAGTTTCATTTAGGAAATGTGTACCCCTATCACTCGTTAAACTTAGTGGGACCCATATCTGCTAATGATGTTTTCCCATAAAAATATAGCTTTCGTTGTTGTCGTGTAATCCTTAGTAGGCACTTCTTCTGCCCACTGTGTAATATTATCACTGTACAAGTAATGATGTACCATGAACTCTTCCTTCATGTGACAGGTGAAATAAGTCCTACAAAGTCAATTTCCCATTTCTTGAATAGTTCAGCACTAGCTATTGGTCTTAATGGAATTTCATCCCTTTTTGTTAGCTTACCAAGGCATTGGTAATGATCACAGGCCTTGTAATACTCAATACAATCCTAGTAAAGGGTTTCCCACCAAAGACCTTCCAATAAAATCTTCCACGTGGTGGCATTTCCTGTATAGTGCCCTCCTGCAATTCCACCATGTGCTTCCTCCATGATTGTAACACGCTCATGTTCTAGTACACACCGGTGCAAGACCTCATCCTAACCTAACTTGTACAAGTCTCAACTGATTAACATGTAGGGTGCGAACACATGCAGTTAACTGTTTCCTCTCCAAGGCCTTCATCCCCTCTGGTCGCCACACTCATTCTTAAGAACAAAATGATATCTTCCAAATTAGAGGACATGCACTGACAATATAAATAGTTGTGCATCTGACATTATATCCTCAATGCTCTATGCATCCTCTCCTACAGTCAATCCTTGATAAATGGTTAGCCCCAAATTACTCTTACTTGGTTTTACAACAACCATAAACACAAATGTCCTAAAAAAATAAGACCCACATGTATATGCACCCTTGCAAGATGGGCTTGTTCAAAAGTAATTTAATGCCATATGGTCTATATAAAAAATAAAAGGTGTCCCTAGCAAATACTGCTCATGAATTTTTGTAGCGCGTAGATCATCGATAATGCCTCATGCTCTGTGGTAGTATAATTATGTTCTAATAGGGTTAGCTTCCTACTAGCAAAGCACAAGGGATGGTCAATAATTCCCTCTTGAGGTTGTGCTAAGACTGCTCCAATCACCATCTTGGATGCATCAACATGCACGTGAAAAGGTTTATCCCAAGAGGGAAAGCATAATATGGGTGTAGTAATGAGTCTATTCTTCAGTGTGTTGAAATCCATCTACTACACCTCTCCCTAATGGAACATACTCTTGTGTTTTAGAAACTCCTCCAATGGTGTAGAAATATTGGCATAGCCCTTGATGAACTTCCTAAATACCATGTATGTCTAGGGAATTTATGCACCACACTCTGGCTGGTAGGTTCCCCTAATCCCACAATAACGACAACTTTGGCAGGATCCACCAACAAGCCTTCTTTACATATGATATGTCCCAACAAGGTGTCAAATGGAGTAGTGAAGACACATTTCTTAATGTTGAGGGATATACTTAACTACCTACATCTCTCAAACATCAACCTCAGATTGTCACAATGGTCCTTCACTAATCCATACACCATCCAATCATCCAGGTAGACTTGTAAAAACTTGTGGATGAAGTCCTAAAATGCCTAAACCACAATGTGTGAAAAACACAGTAGGCATGTTCTTCAGTCCAAAGGGCATAACAATGTAAGAAAAACTTCCCCACTCTATCATGAAAATTAGTTTTTTCCTAATCCTCCTTATCAATTATAACCTGATGATATCCCGAGAACCCATATGTGAAGGAATAGATCTCTCGTCTATGCAACACCTTCCAAAATTTCTTTCATGAATGGGGTTGGGAAGGGATCGATGATACACACCACATTTAAATCCCTGTAGTCAAATAAAATCTATTATCCTCCCATCCTTCTTAATGTTGATGACCATCATACTTATCCACTCTGATTCCTCAACAACCTCAATGATGCCTAATGTGATCATCTTGTCAATCTCCTCCTTGAATTTGACATGCAGATTAGATTCATTCAATAAGGTCTCTTCCAAATTGGGCACGTGCCCTCCTTAGTTTGATCTGCATCTCTCCTAAAGAGTGGTGAACTCCCTTGAGTTTTTGGTACCCACGTGGGAATAAATCACTGGAATTCATGCAATAGATCAATAATATTTGAAACCTCCCTTTCCAACTAGTAATCTCCAATAGTAGCTTCCTTAGGTTCCACCTCTAAGCCAATGTTAACCTTCTTAGTTTTTCAGGGGTTCATGGTAAGCATGAACTTGCTCATCAGCACTATCCATAACCTTGCACATACCCACTATATGGTTAACATCTAAGTTCTCTACCTCTTCACCATCTATCACATAGACCAACCTTCCTTTCTCCTTTTCCATGTAGGCTGCACTCAAGTTGTACCTCCTTTGATTCTCCCTCATCAAAAGTGTGCCTCCAAACTAGTTCACCCAATAATTCTAGTACTTCATCCTCCGCCATGGCACTATCTCCCATAGTTAGGTGATTAACAACCTGCAACACCTCATTCACTAATGGCTTAGTACTCTGATACTCAAATTTTTGAATAAGATCAACTGTCAACTCCTTCCAGTTTCCTGTCTGATGGCGCAACTCTGAATGAATGTACCATGCACATGCGTAACCTTGTAAGGTGGAGTAAAACTTATGCACCCATAGTGATGGAGGAAAGGCTTCTGCACCTTCCATCCAGGCCTTCTCACATGCCTAGATGTGAAATGAGGTGGGTTCCTTCCCATAATAGTCTTGTATAGTAGTAGGTGCATTTGCTTTAGAGAAACCTAATAGAGAACGTGATCCTCACCTTGCGCCACTCTAGAAGGTTATCCCATGATGGGTTTCCCACCAACATGTTGTGGTCCTGTAAAGTATAGATAAGCATACTTCTCCTTTCGATCTCACATCTCCACTGGGTCTCCATTTCTCACAGGAAAACATCATGGTTTCCTTCCTAGTGTAACTTGGCAACTATTTTCCTCCCAGGTGGCTTGACTGAGTGCACCTTTGTTACTCTCATCACAGATCCTTTTAACTACCTTCTGAATAACTCATATGTCCCATGTGCCAAATTGTCACATGACACACTAGTTGTATCACTTATAGATTGAGTGTCTTCCCACTGAATAACCCCTTCTCTTGTTGGATGCACAACCTCAGGGTCTCTGATAGTGCACATAGATTATGTCCAGGTCTTCTTCTCCCAAGGGCTCAGTATAGGGCGCTGAATTTCCATCTGTCAGAGGAATAATAACACATTCCTCCTTTTTCTCAAAACTTATATACCCCTTATTGAAATGTAAGTCAACATTGTTCTTATAGCACCAGGGGCCCAAGTAATGCTGGAAAGTTTTCTGCCTCAGCAAGCACCAAGACTTTGAAGTCTCTAGTGAATTTCTCCCCTTGGATAGTTATAGCAACATCTTTAAAACACCAATGGGCATTGCCTTTGTCTTGTTAGCCATATACAAAACATTTGAAGATGGTTGTAATGGGGCCTTCCCATTTGATTCCATGCATCCAAGGTGAGAACATTAACTTCAATGCCCATGTCAATCAAAATATTACTTAGGATCCATCCATCAACAACTGCATTCAAGGTAATCTCCTTATCATAGTCAAGACTGTGAGGAGGCAGATTAGCATGCAAAACCTACCTCTTGTGCTCTCCTCCTGATGCTTGGTACTTTTCCTCTCATCCATTCTCCTAATAGAGGGATGATATTCTCTTGGTGCAACATCTTACATACTTCCCTGAATTCATCTATATCTTCCTGAGGGACTTCAACACTTTTCTTCTACTCCAACTTCATGATTTCTCCTTCAAGCACTGAATCTCCCCTTGAAGACTCCTAATCACCTCCATGGTCTCTTGATAGACCTCTTTCTGGAGGGTAGGATCAGGATATTTCCCATGTATCACTTCTTCCCTTGTAACAAGCAGTCTCTACTTTGGTATCTCCCTTGCACATGTAACCTCAGCTCACATCATCACCAATACAGGCTCTAACTCAGATTCACTACGCCACCCACGGCATCCATTATGGATCAACATGTTTTATGCTCACCATCCCCATGCCCATTGTCCTTCTTCTGGTTTAGGCTCATGTGTTCATATAACTCTGGGAACTCTTCATACTTGTGCTTCTTTCCACACCATGAGCATTACAAAAAATTGGACACTCACACTTGTAATGTTCTATAGATCCAAATTTATAATAGGTTCCATGAGGAAATTCACTTCTTCCCCCTGTGATTGCCACAACCTCTAAATCCTCCTCGAAATCCTCTACCTTGACCTCCTCCATCTATGTGCCCTTAATAATGATAACCCTCATCCTTGGAACTACTGGAAACACTGGCCTAGCACACCCCAGTGTCAATAGCATCATGTATCTGGTCAATCAATCTACAATCCTTTGTGTCATGAGTAGTAGAGGTGCAAATCTTGCAATAACAAGATACATTCTTCTGGATCGTGCATTGCAGTAGCAGACACCTACTTGCATCATGATCTCCATGGAAAATATCACAGTCCACTGATATGGCATGAACTAACCTTCATGGGAAATTTTCCTTTGTATGACCCTCTACTTCACAATCCATACACCATAACCCACTGCAAGTCTCATGAGCCGAGTTCATAAAAATTTCTCTAGCTACTTTTCCATTGTAGCAATTTGGGCTTCTAGGAATGAACTAACTCCTATATCAATGCTTCCTACTACCTCAGTGCACAAGGAAGCCTCCAAGGCCTCACATCGGATCTGTGAAAGTCTTCTATGAAAGTGCCCTCATGAATGGTGTGATCAATCCTTCTAATGAAATACTAAGCATGCTGCAAAGGGTGAATGTCATAAGACAACTTGGATAGGAGAGTCTTGAAACATGTGTCATACTGTCTACACACTCTCCTCATTCCTTGTTGAATCTCCTTCAATGTGTTGATGCTTTTCTGTTCAAACTCAGGTATGTGGAACTTTGCCAAAAAGGCATTACACAATGCAGTATAATCCACCACCATCTGGTGTGGATCATATTTCTGGTACCAGCTATGTGTGTGCCCTTGCAATGTGGTTACAAAATGACTTGATTTCTACTATCCAGGGTAGTGATTCCCTTCATGTCCATAGCAACTCACACTTGTGTACATGTTCCATGGCATCCTCAATGCCCTTGTAATCAGGTAAGTGGAGTGACATCTCATAAAACACTTGTTGATGGTGTTGTGGACCTTGTCCGCTAGATCCAGGACCTTGATTCCCTCTAGTGTTTCCTCCACCACCAGACCCACTAGATCTGCTAGCTCCTATCCCTCCAGATCCACCTGATCCTCCTCCTCATATCAGGAAAGGGCCCTAGAAGAAGTTACGTCCTGTGAAACCACCATCATGCTAAACTACGCGCCAATAGTCTATGTAATACCGAACCACTCCTAGATGTGTTTCCCATGCCACTTTCTAGATGTGATACTCAAACCTTGTGAACCTAAACCTTTCCCAAATGATGTTCCAAAAAAATACCTCCAAACACTGGAAATGTATGTGCTTCCATAGATGTACTAAATGAAAAATATATATCTACTAGGTTTCACTCGACTACCAATACCGATACCAACTGGATTATCAAAACTTATCTCAAGAACTAGAAAACTAAGCACAAGGGTCTGGTCATCATGTGGGTTAAGATGTGTGCCTACGAATCTCCTCCTTTCTTCATATGAAAGCTCTCTCTAGAATCAAGGGGGTTTCTCTTCTGCACTTGCCAAGATGGGGTAGCTCAAACTTCTCAAGTTCCACTGTCCTCTGCGTGAACCTCAAATCCTTCTCGCAACATCTACCTCCATAAATCCATCACTCCTACATCTTCACAGATTGTCTTTCCAACTCCCTCTCTCTGAGCTTCATTATACTTGAGTCACCTCTCCTCTCTCTCCATTTCTTCCGCAAGGTCTTGCCATCCTCTACCATGCCAACTTCTGTGCCCCACACCTAGAAAGAGTTTAGCCAGCCATGGGGAAGGATTCCAAACTCAAATTAATGATCAGGATCTTGATGGCTAATGGTAAAGAATGCAAGAAATATCCTCTGGGTTCTCACAAGAACTTGAACTCATCAACCTTCTAGACAAGAATAAGTTGAGATTGTACGTACTCCAACATGTAACTAGTCAACACACCTCTCCACTAGTGATCAATAACATGAGTCCAGGTCAGATAACATCCTGCAACCACTGATATTCCTCTGGGTCTGAACAAAAGGTCTATAGTACCAAATTTTCCTTGATGCATATGCTGAGAGCATTCATACAAATTTACTGGGAAACAACAGAAGAATGTCTCATAGATTTCATTATATAGGTTCTCCTCCACCCATTTTCATGCATCAAACTCATGATCTGGTACTAAACCTCTGAGAAAAATCATCCTCCATGATTTTAAGCTAGGTCTCGACATTATCCAAGGTTAGATGCTCATCATCACACATCATTCTCACAAAACTTCAAAAGAGGTCTCGGTAATGAAACCAAAATGTAGTCTCTGTTTACCCCTAACTTCTCTTCAAACCCTAAGCACATCAACATATCACCCATCCTGACTGGGAGATCACTCGAGGTGCACACAGGTGCTGATCCCCTCATTTATATGATCTTCATGAGAATGTTCTCCATTAACGAAAAGGTGTTTACATAGATAGAAATTAGTTACATTCATTCTTACAATTCAGATCAAGAACTAGATCTAGGTTTGGGCGCACCACATATGGAAGTAAACATGATCACATTACAACAATATCATAGATAAACCCTAAACAGTATCAAGAACACAAGGGTTTGAATTCATAGATAATAAAGAAAACACATACATCAAGATCCATAACACAAATGTTTAGAACCACTCCATTGTATTAATTCATCACATTATAGTAGCCAAATATACATTTAAGATTCCATGGATGAGATAATACAACAACAAGGCCTCAGTATGCTCTGTGATAGCTTCATTACATAGATTACAATCACGTATCTACACACACACACTCATCCTCTACACATACACCCTATATCTCTATCTCAACTCTATTCCAAACCATAAAAAAAGAAAGAATAATCAATCTCCTCTAACCACTCATCATTACAAGAAAAGGCCTGAAGGAATCTTTCATGATCACCTAACCACTACCCAAGAACATGCCAAATGTCATCATTGTTTTCCCTAATCGAGTATCCTCGGCATGCAAGTGCCAGCTAATTCATAACAAACTTCAGCTCCTTATCCTATTATGATAACCGTAATGATGCCCTGGAATATGCTTTTCTTAAGCTGCAAGTCCCCATAGCTTAATGTTATCCATAACTGTATCTTGTTTCCTTTCCATTTGTCCCCTTAATGTGACTTTACTCATAGTCCAAAAATGACTAAGTCCTGAATCCATCCTTCTTGGGCACAAGCCTTCACGCATCCCCAAAGGTTACTTTACGTGTGTACCTTCATGCCCTACTCCTACATGCCACAACCCTTCTGGCCTCAGGTACTTGGTCATTTTAGGGGATCAACAATCCTACTCCTTGGGTGAGGAGATGTTTTATTTGAATTGTTCACTCTCCTCAGCTTCAAAAAGGAAACTGACCTCTTCCATCTGGTCATCCATGATTGAATCAGAAATAGAATTTAATTCTTCAATTTCCCCTATCTCATTATTCAACATCTCCTCATCATTTCAAAATTCAAAATTGAATAGAAAATTATCCATGAATATCTTGCATTCATCATCTTGAGTCCAAAGTGAGGGATGGATTTCTTGCACTTCTTCACATATCTTCATTCCATCATTAATTGAAAGATCAAATTTTGAAAGGACATTATCCATGATTACCTCAAACTCATCATCTTCTACTTCTTCATTTTTATTGGAGTCTTCGAAAATCATTGAATCATCCATCATGTAACAAGAATCTTCTTCTCTTGAATCCATTGCTCCTCTAATGGGGTGTACTTTGAGCTAGAATGAGTTGATGAATGACAGTTCTACCTCTATGTCTTTTTCATCATCTTCAAAGATGTTTCTTTGATTTCCAATGGATTGTTCAAGGATGAGACATTCCTCAGAAGCATTATAGAATATTCTAGGGACAAACACCTTGTAGTGTGGGAAATTGTTGGGGTCTTCCTCCATAGGAAAATAATTTTCTTCTTCTTCTTCTTTGTTAGGGAGTGTTTCAAGTTGTTCATATATCTCTTGTAAGGATTCAACATATTTCAAAATTTCAAGGTAGATTAAAGGATCAAAATTCCCTTGTATGGTGTTTGCAATTCTTTACACATACTCAACCTTCAAGGTTTCCATTTCATCATTTATATATATGCAAGGAATTCATCCCAAGGGAGTCTGATGAAAGAGATGGCTCTAAGATTTTCATTCAGCTATCCACGATTGAGAGTATTAACTTCCATAGATTCTTGTTCTTCTTGGGATTCACACAACATTGTGTATCTTCCTTGCACCTTTTTCATACATTCCTTACCTTATTCTTTGTTGAAAAGTTGTTTTTTATTTCCTTTGGCTGATTGAAGATTATTTCTTGAAGTAGGAGATCCTTTTATCATTCTTGAATTCTCCTCCTTTCGAGAACTGGTCTAGAACCATGGTTGATCAATAATCTGCATTTATTGGGATCTTTCTTCTTCTTCTTCATTTTCACTCATTGGTAATTCAATCCAAACTAAAAATTTCTTCATTGTGTTGTGGGAACAAACATGATAGGGATTCATTCCTTGACGGAGTCACCTTAAAAAAATTATTTGAAATCTGATTTTTTACTTTTTTAATGTATACTTTTTTATATTTTTTTAGGCAGATATATTTTTGGGCAGAGTCACCAAAAACTGTTGGTGAGAAAAAAATTTAGTTGGGAAAATTAGGTGTCTTCACAAATGTTCATGGGGCTACACCCCTCTACATTAAATGGTGTAACTCCCACTATTGAATGTAACTAATCTAATCCTAAACTAATTGTTTTGGGTTGGCCAAATAGGACCAAGGATCACACAAGGACACTCCATTGAACCTTGTGGAAAATTACTTCTACGAGATACAAGGGAGGAAATCACAAAAATGAGGGGAAATGAGGTAAATTAGGAAAGGGAGGTTACTTTTGCCAGTTTTCCAATTACAGTGTTCACACCCAATAACCAGAGTAGTTCAACATTCAATGTAGATCAAAACAACAATGAAGCTAGTAGGACCAATGAATTAAAATATAAATTTATTATATTCATCTATTGAGCATTAAAGTTTCTCATCCA